>VZRV01008493.1:1455849-1559644 GCA_013398115.1 Falcunculus frontatus | reverse complement strand
AGGTTTTGTTACTTTATGTAAATATACACCAGTTCTGTTTCCCTGATTGGCCTGTTGGCGTCCCTGCCCCTTTCTACCCTATATGTCCCTGATCCAGAAAGTTCTCCCTTTCCTGCTCTCCCATTGGCCCTTGCTCCCTCACCACTCCCTCTGCGGTTCCCCATGGCTCCTGTGCCCTGGCCCTGCCTGTGTACCGCCCCTGTGCCCTCAGACCATTGGCCCTGATGCTCTCTCTGCTCCTACCCGCCCCTCATTTAACCGTGGAACCTTCTGTATGCTTTGTTCTATGTCCCTGGACTCCTTTGTGCACGTGGCAATAAACAACCTCCTGGAACCCCATACGAAGAACCCTTCCTGGCTCTTTTACCGTTGATCCGATTTAGCTATCCGTGGTGTGTGTGCAGCGTCACTACCAAAGCGGCTTCCATTTGGAGACGCTTTTGGGAAGGTCACGGCACTTCACCATCAGCACCCGCTGCAACAGACATGGTTCTCAATTTGTCTAGAGGTATCTGCTCAATTACTGAGCTACGGTTTATATCCAATACTTTCAGGAATTTATACAGTAACCATATATAAGAGTTCCAGTGGGAGAATTTCTTAGTTCTTTCACTTAAATATACAAGATCACAAGTCTAATCTTACTACCATTCCTTCATGTTGCATGATTAAATTACCAAATACGCAGTAATTTTTGTATGATCCTTATAAATAATAGGAATTTTGGATGCTTTTAGCTACATGTGCCAAAATACATGGAACTGTATGAGTTACTGTGAAGAAACAAAACCTGTATCCTAGCCAAAACTGTACACCCAGGGAGACTGTGAAACATCCATCCTTGGAACTACTCAAAACCTGACTGCACGTGGTCCTGGGGAACTGGCTTTGATTGACCCTTCTTGAGTAGAATAGCTGGATGAGATGGTATTCAGAGTTCCCATCCAATGTAAACAATTCAGTGGTTCTGGGGTAGCTAAAGTCTTTACATGAAATAAGAACTTTGGTGTAGCGGTGAAAGTTGGGGTTTTTTTCTGTAGCTGGGTTAAATGGAAAAAGGTGCTAGAGGAGTAATTAATTTGAAAGTAACAATGAAAAATTAAGAGTGAGAGAGAGCACAGAAAATTAAAAATGCTGGATGATAGAATTCTGAGCTTTGAGTTTAAATTTTTCCTTATTATTTATTTAACAAGTAGAATGAAACCTAACATACCAGTTAATGAAAATAACAGATGGCAAAAAGACAAACTGTTAGTACTGCTGCATAACTCTTGGTTAAAAAAGACCCAACAACTCTGAAAACAAAACCCAAACACAAACTTTAACAGCCAAGAAGTAGTTGTGATTATTCAAAAGCTCTTCTTGTTTTTATCAAATTTTATCAAATTTGTGGGAAAAAAGTATCTGAACAGGCAGTATTTTAATGTCCACGTGACTGAACGTATAATACTGGATTTGCCTTGGAATAGACCAAGGAAGATGTAAGGAATGAATCTCCAACTATTTTCTCTGTCAGAAGAGATATGAAGCCAACTTCATGTCCTGGTATAATGATCTGATCACATGGTAAGTCTAGTATATAAAAATAAAAATATTGATGCAGTCTTTGTTGTGAGGTACAGTGTTGTGGTCCCTTGAGTAAAATGGTGCAGACCCATCTGCCTCTGCATACCCAGTCTGCAGAGAGTGGAACCAGAATGAATGATCTGATTTATTGAGAAGCACATGAAATACTGGGAATAAATTATTTGATCCAAGCAGAAACTGAGATGTATATGCAGTATTAACAATTATGAGACTGGCCCTTGAAGTAGAACAGTAAATGGGTAAATCTCACAGTTTATATGGACTTGTGGTGTCTGTTATGTTGGTGTTTTTCTGGTTTGTACCAATATACAGCCAGTTCATTAGGACCACACAGAAGGCAGACCCAGCTGCTACCTACAAAGTCATTCTCCATGTCCTGATAATTAAATATTTGATATAAATCAGCATGATGCCCCTTTCAAATATCCAATGGATCAGGGATTAAGATTTCTGTGTGAAGAGGTAGACATCTGTTAAGATTTAAATATTTAATCAAGTAGGCTTACATTTTTGTCTCTTATCTTTACAGATCTCAGGATACTTCTGATGAATTTTCCAAATCCTGCTGAGTGCTCCAAGTCCTTCAGGCGAAGGACTTCCACTGCTACCAGAACTTCACTCATTTATTTCTGGAACTATGATATCAAGCAAATGCAACTGGAATCAGTATAGAAGAGCTTTTCTCTAGGACTTTTCTTACTAGTTGCTAATAGTGACTTTGTGAAATTGAGTGCATTTTTTTCTGTTCTCAAAGTAGAAACAAAAATGAGTGCAAGCAAAAACCTTGAAACTGGGATGTTCATGCTGAGATGTATTAAAGTTCTCTTACCCAGGATGGTGTAAATAGCTTCCTTAAACACCTATATATGTGTGTCAGATGGGTTTTCACTAACAGTGCTTTAGGAAATACCTCCTATAATGTTGTTGCAATTGTCTGAATTCCCTCACACTTTACTACCTCCTCCCTCTCCTCCCACCACCCCATGAGTCCTCATGGTATATCTTGACAGACTTCTAAAGAATTAATGAAGACCAGGTAAAATTATTTTGGTTAATTTTCTTATGTTTTTCCATATATATCCCCTTCTTGACAAAATTAAATTAAAAAGTTATATTGATATGTCAAGTATCCCAGGTGTCCAGTCAAAGAGCAATTTTATGTCTGTCACAACCACTTAATATTTGATAGTTATGGAAATGAAAGGGATCTTCCAGGAAAGGTGTGACAAACTGTACAGTGATCCAGTGATCAAATGATTTTCTGGGTTTGATGAACCCTCAGTGTGATCTAAGATGATGAAATATGTGTTTGAGAAGTTGGTTGCTCTACTTTCTGGTTCACCTTAGCTTAGAGTTTGGAATTTGACTTTAGATATGCCATCTATAAGGTTTTTTTTATTGGTTTTCAAGTTTGTGAAGTACTGGAAGTGTGAGGTACAGTTTGTCTGTGGAGTGTATGGTGACAATTGATTCACAGTTTCTCCTCCCTGGGGAGCCAGATTTGCTTCCTCCAAGACCCAAATATTACCTGCCCTGATTGCAAGAGGATGTCTAAGCCATTGACTACATTAATTCCACACATCCACATAGCGTGAATCACAGATCTGCTTCGCAGTTGTCTGTGGACCATTTACAGTAGCATTTACTTATACACTGCAAAAGCTCCTGCAGTATGTGACAGCCTCTCTTCTTACATAATTTGGAATGCTTTTAAAATGCAGCTTTTAACATAAAGCTTAAGAGTCTTTATTAGATTTAATATAATATAAAGGTAACTATAGTATCTGTTTTTCTACACAGGAAAAATTGCTGCTGCACTTAAAATAGGAATTTGACTTCTTTATGAAGAATGTTAGAAAGTTCATGGCATCAACTACTCTTCAGTCATCTCCTGATAAGTAGTAAAGTTTCAGACTTTTGTTGACTATCTGGAGTGACTCTATATTTTATAAACCAGTTTCTTATGATTTTCTTAAATATTCTTTGCTATCCTGTTATCATATCAGTTTACAGTTCACTGTGTGTATCAGCAGTAATAACATGATTCTTATTCTATTTTATGTACATTTTCTAGCGTTTTGCTATATTTAGTAATTTAACTCCTTAATGACTTCTCTAATTAAAACTTCTATGTAATAAAAATGTCTATGCAGCTGTTGATAGCTTTTGTAGATTGACAGTCCCATGTAAATCTTGATGTGATGGATCTTCACTCTCTGTGTTGCATTTTATTTCAAAGTTTTCATGTATCCCTTCCTTGTTCGAAGCACTTGTATGACTGTTTATATTGGTGTATTTTGTAAGTTTTATCATGTCTCACTGAAACCAGCAACTATCCTCTGGTTTTGGCTTAGTTCAATTCATAAATAATAAATTATAGGCCTGCAACCCTTCTTGTGAAAAACGCACAAGGAGCTTCTTGGAGCTTTTATGTAGAAAAAGTGTATAGCTATTTTTTCTATTTATCTTACATACTGACCCGGCAGTTAGGTGTCCTCCTCTATAAAGGATATTAAAGTTTTTTTCCTTTACAGCCACTCAGTAAAATAAAATGCCAACCTCATTTGCATCACAATTACCTATAAGTAACAAGGATGGGTCTTGAAAATGCCTGGGGAAACATTAACGATATTTTCTACTTGCCAGAATAAAGACATTAACCCCCCCCACTATCTGTCACATTAATTCTACATGCTGACATATTGAAATGCATTTAATCTGCCATTTTTAAAGTCAAATAATACCTCTTTTTACTTGCCTTCTTTCTGAGCAAAAATTTCCAGTCTTCAATTTATTTTTGTGACATCTTTTCTATATCTTGCTTTTTTTTTTGTCATGTTGCCTCTTGATCTCTTAATATCCTTTTTGAGAATATGTCTAGTGGTTATGCACTGAAGAAATATGGATCATTTTGGATCTATCTAATAACCTCAGAGCAAAATATGAAATAGCTTGCAGATGTAATATTTCCTTGAGGTGAAGCTGTGAGAATGATAATGCATGAATGAGATGTCCATTTAAATAATTTGGGAGAGCAATGTTACCATCTATGCTAAACAAATTCTAACAATTTACATTTGAAAATGTGTGCTGCAAAAATAGCTACTTGCCAAACTGAAGGGTGCCAGAAGACCAAGTAAGGAATTCAAGTTGAAGTATGCTCTTTGTAAGTGAAAAATGTATAAGTAATTTGTCAAAGTTGGGTCACTGGAAAAGATAACAGACTTACTTTTTTCCTCTAGGGAGCTAATCTGGGATTGACAGATGTTTCAGCAAAGCATGGAATTAGTATTGAGATAAATCTAAAGGACAGGTGACAAATATTTTTTCAGTGGACAAGGGGCTTGAATTTCAGCTCATGTCTTTTGTCAGTAAGAACAGGAAAACTCATTAAGAAAAAGGAGACTTTCTATCCAGCAGCTCTTCACATCTTAATTTACTATATTATCAATTGTCTTTTTACCTCTTAATTAAGCTTACTAAATTTGCACACCATGGAACAGGCAGAATGCAAAATGTTGTAAATAAGGCAAAAGAAAAAAATCTGAGACTAGAAGGTACTATTTCTCCCGTTTCCATTCTGTAAACACGCCAGGTGTTTTTAAAGTCTTGATTCTAGTGCCCTTGAATTGGTACCCTTCTGAGGAACTGAAATCTTTGGGGATACTCAACAAATAAAAGCTACAGTTTTGGCACACTTTGTCACAGAGAATTATTTCTTGTATTACATGTATTATTTCTTGCGATTATCCTTTGTGGTGAGTAGGACTACACACACTGACAGCATTATAACAACACTGAACTCTGAGTTTGAAGTTACTCCATTTCTGGGAAAATTAACAGGTGTGGCTCAGATTTAAGAATGAACTAAACCAGGTCATTGCCAGGAGATATCCACCTTAGTATACTTATGTGTACATACTTTCCTTCACTCTTCTGTGATTAACTCCCACTTACTTTATTGAAAGTGGTGTGCTTCCGTCAGAGAATGTTTCTTTGAAGATGAAACATGAAAACTCCCTATTGCTTCACTTTGTAATTGTTTTTTTGAGGAAAATATATTTTATAATTGTAGTAGCAGTTAAATGTGACAGAAGAATTAATAATGCTTTGCTGTCTCCCAAAGAGGTATCCATGTCTCTGCATAAATGCAGTGCCATTGGCTTGATTGATGATGTAGCAACTGCTTTTGGTTGAAATATATTTCCTGGAATATGGCATTTTAGATTACCTTCTCCTCGATGAACACATGAATCAGTTTTCTTAGGATGTGGCATTAAAAGAAGTGTTCATCATCTGTGTTATTTTTCCTAAATAAAATGTACTGCCATTTCATATCAATAGTTTAGATCATAAGAGAGCAGAAATTATGTGTTTCATGTAATTTTTTTAGTTTGGAAAAGACCTTTAGGATTTGAGTCCAGCTGTTAATGTTGTCAAGCCTATCACTGGACCATGTCCTCAAGGGCTGGGCCACATGTACAGGCCTATTAGATGCCTCCAGGGATAGTGACCACTGATTTGCCTGGACAGCCTGTTCTAGTGCTTGACAACCTTTCAATGAAGATTCTTCTCCTAAAATCTAATCGAAACCTCCCTTGGCGCAACTTGAAGCCATTTTCTCTTGTACTATCACTTGTTGCTTGGGAGAAGAGACTGAAACTTCTCTGCAACGTCCTTTCAAGTAGACTTAGAAAATGGTAAGATCTCTCCTCTGAGTCCTATTCACCAGGCTAAATAATGCCAGTTCCCTCAGGAATTCCTCATGAGGACTGTGGGTTGACCTTAGGTGGACACTGGGCGCCGACCAAGTTGCTCTATCACTCTCCCTCCTCAACTGGACCAGGGAAGAAAGATTATTCAACAACTAACAACACTGGCAAAACAGATTTGATATTTGGAAACTAATTTATTACCAATCAAATCAGAGTTGGGTAATGAGAAATGAAATCAAATGTTCAAAGCCCTTCCCACCATCCCTTGCTTCTTCCAAGGCCCAGATTTACTCCTGAATCTTTTAGCTCTTCCCCTTGCACAGTGCAGGAGGACAGGGAATGGCAGTCACTATCAGTTCATTACACTTTGTCTCTGCTGCTCCTTCCTCCTCAGACTCCTAGTTTTTTTTTTTGCTGAGCAGATGTCATACAGTATGGAATACTGCTTTGGTCAGTTTGGGTCAGCTGTCCTGGCTACGTCTTCTTCCAGTCTCTTGCCCACACGGCCAGCCTCCTGGCTTTTGGGTGCTAGGGGGATGTTGGAGAGACAGCATTGATGTGGGAGTGCTGCTCGGCAGTAGCCAAAACACTGATATGTTATCAGCACCTATCTAGGTACCAAGAACAGCACTATGATGGATGCTACAGGAAAGCTAACTCCATCTCAGCCAGACACTAGAGTTTCCATTCCTTATTCCGTATCATTTCTGTCATACTCAGCCCCACGTAATTCAATACATTTACATATCTTCCAACCATTCCATTGTATTTAATTCTCATCACTGAAATACCTTCCCAACACTTACAGCTTATACCCTATACCCTATACCATTTTTATACCCAACATACAGATTTTTACACTCTCCTTAACTACTACTCCGTCTTTTAACACATAGATACCATTCTCCCTTTCCATGAGCTTCCCCCACTTCTCCAATGTCCTCCAATATTGAGGCACCCAAACCTGCTCACAGCACTCAGGGCGGGGCCAGGGAAGTGTGTGGCAAACACCTCCCTTGACCTACCAGCTGTGCTGTGTGCGGAGCAACCCAGGACACTGCTGGCCCTCCTGGCTGCCACACTGCTGACTCATATTCCACTTGCTGTTGTTATTTACGGCATGTATATACTTATATCATGGCTTCACCAAGGGCAAGTTCTGCTTGACCAGCCTGGTGGCCTCCTACGATGAAGTGATTCCATCCATGGGAAAGGAAAGAGCTACAGAAATAATTTTTCTGGACTTTTGTAAAGCTTTTGACAGACACCCCACATAATTCTTCTCTCTAAATTGGAGAGGTGAATTTGGAGGGTGGATTGTTAGATGGGTAAGGAATTGGTAGGTTGGTTGCATCTCAAGGGTAGTGGTCAGTGGCTCAGAGTCCTGACGGATATCTGTGACAAGTGGTGCTCTCTGGGGTCTGTATGGGGAGTAGTGTTAAATTTAATATCTTTATTATTCACATAGACAAAGAGATCAAGTGCACTCTCAGCACACTTGCAGATGTCACCAAGCTGCATGGTGTGACACTCCTGAAGACAGGATGCCATCCAGAGGAATATGGAAAAGCTCCAGAATTTGGTCCACGGGAACTTCATGTGGTTTAACGAGGCCAAGTGCAGGGTGCTGCATCTGAGTTCAGACAACCCTCAGTATCAATCCAGGCTGGGGGATGAAGGGATTGAGAGCAGCCCTGCTTGAAGGCCTTGGGGGTGCTGGTGGATGAGAGGCTGGACATGACCCAGCCATGAGCACTCACAGCCCAGAAAGCCAAACGTGTCCTGGGCTGCACCCAAAGCAGTGTGGGCAGCAGGGCGAGGGAGGGGATTCTGCCCCGCTGCTCTGCTCTGGTGAGACCCCCCCTGGAACACTGCATCCAGCTCGGGGGTCCCAGCACAGGCAGGAGGTTGGAGCTGTTGGAGAGGGTGCAGAGGAGGGACACAGAGATGGAAGGATGGAGCACCTCTCTTGTGAGGAAAGGCTGATAGAAATGGGATTGGTCAGCTTGGAAAAGAGAAGGCTTCAAGTGTGACCTAAGTGAGGCCTTCCAGTACCTGAAGGAAGCCTACAGGAAAGATAGAAACTTTTTACAAGGGTGTGTAGTGACAAGACAAGGGTGAATGGTGGGTTCAAATCCAACTATATTTTCCTTTTCAGTATTTCTTAAACAAAAGTAATTTTAAGAGTTCATATCACACTTCTAACAACCTCCTGAAATATATCACTGCCCCAAATTATCTCAATTCTGCATGTTTCTGTATGCCTCATTCTATATTTCGAAGCTGCACCACATTAATAGGTTCTGCAGATTTTGTGATGCATTTACACCAGCTCAGGCTGTTGTTTGAATCCTGAAAAATCTATTGGCAGTCCCTTAATTTTTAAGGTTCTGTGATACTAGCCATTTGGGAATTTTAAAATGAGTCTTTACATTAAGTGAATTCTCCAGCAGACTTGCAGTAAAAAGTAAGGAAGAAATGTTGGCCTGATTTAATTGACTTCGAAGGTAAATTGCAATTTACTGCTGTTGCTGCTGCTACCAAGTAGTATTTCTGGTAAAGCCTTGATATTTTACATTTTTGAGAGTCTGAAAGTATTAAACACATTAATTGTTTTGAGCGGGACTAACACTGACTGAAAAGAATAAAAGCTTTTGATCTTAGAGGTTAGATCTCACACTTAGAGGTTAGAAATAACATTTTAGGACAATGTTCTGTACTGGAATTAGAAATGCATCCTACCCATTTCAGGTTTGCCTGGGTCCTTCAAAACAGAGACTAGAGGAGGCCCAAATGATACTGCTCCTTTTGGCTGTCCTCAGAAGGCTTCCTTCTGCTCTGGCTGATAGGTGAGCACAGGATCAATTAGTGCTGCTACAATGTGAAGGGTAATTCTCACTAAACTCATCTCTGGAAGAGTGAGTCAGGTTTTTGACAGATGTAATATTGTTTAGGAAACAAAACCTGTCACATGTTAAGAGTGCCCAAAATCATTCAAAGAAGAAACAGAGGTCACTTCAGATGTTTTTAAGATGACAGATATAAACAAAATGGTATATTAATTCTCAAAACACAACACTTGATCTAGTAGATTTGGTAGAGATATCTGATGAAGTTGGGCTGGGTTGACCCTGGTTGCCTGACTGGTGTCCACTAAAGCTATGCTATCACTGTACTCCTCAACTGGAAAGAGAAAGAGAAGGGAAAGGACAATGAAAGTCTCATAGGTTGAGATAAGGACAGGGACAGATCATTAGTAATTAGCATCATGGGCAAAATAGACTGGATATGCAAAAAAATAAGAATGAATTAATTTTGTTACCAATCAAATCAAGGGTAAGAAATAAAACCAAAATTTTGGAGTGTGTTTCTCCCATGTCTCTCTTGTTTATAGGCTCAGCTTCACTCTGATTTTCTCTTCCTCCTTCCATCCAGCAGTGCAGGAGGGCAGAGAATGGCAGCTGTGGTCAGTTCATCACACATTGTCTCTGCCACTCCTTCCTCCTCAGGAGGAGGACTGATCACACTCTTCCTCTGCTCCACTGTGGGGTCCCTCCCACAGAATACAGTCCTCCATGACTTCTTCAGCACGGGTCCTTCCCACAGGATACAGTCGTTCGCAAACTGCTCCCCTGTGTGTCTCTCCTCTGTGGTGCAGTCCTTCAGGAATGGGCTGCTCCAGCATAAGTCCCCCATGGGGTTACAAGTCCTGCCAGAAAACCTGTTCCCACATGGGTTCCTCTTTCCACGGGTCCACAGTCCTGCTCAGAGGTCCCTCCAGCATGGGCTTCCCATGGCTGCACAGCCTCCTTCAGGCTGTGTGCAACTGCTCCAGTGTGGGTCTGCTACATGGGCTGCAGGTGGATCTCTGCCTTTCCATGGATCTCTACGGGCTGCAGGAAATCTCTGCTCCAGCACCTGGAGCATCTCTTCCACCTCCTTCTTCACTGACTTTGCAGAAGTGTTCCTCTCGTATTTTTACTCCTTTTGTCTCTGTCTGCAATTGCTCCTGCACAGTATCTTTTTCCCCTTCTCAAATCTGTTATCCCAGAGGCATTACCGTTGTCACTGATGGGCTCAGCCCTGACCAGCAGCAGGTCCCTCTATGAGCCATCTGGAATTGGGTCTACTAGACATGGAGGAAACTTCTGGCAGCTTGTCAAAGAAGCCACCCCTACAGGCCCCACCAAAAAAAGGAAAACCCATTACAATGTAAACGTAATGATTACTCAGGTTAAGTGACAATTAGGATTTACACCAAGGGGAAAGACATATAATGAGGTTTTTTTTTTTTAGTGAGTCTCAAGAATATAATAAAAAACCAATGCTCTCTGAAATGAGTGATTTCTGTTTCCAAAATTACTAGAAATAGAATCTGCTTTTAATTATAGTTTTAGATGCCTTTGCAAGAGGAAACAATTTTTTAAGTCAACAAAAACTGTAAGAGTTACAGAAAAATGGTTACAATAAAGAGAGGATAGCTCTTTAAACTTCTTGGCTTGTCCATTTTCTCTTAATATAAAGAACAATTTGTTCTTAGGGATGGCTGAGTAAAAATTTTATTCTGACAGCATTATTCTTCTTACAAATGTAGGTTACAAATGTTGCCTTCCATTAAAAGGTAATATTTCATGATGAAGTTATGAATGTGAAGCAACAGAGCAGTGCAAAGCAATCGGTACCTTAGATCACATCTTGGCAAGCTTATTACCAGCTTCAATATTTTAACCTTAGTCTCTAAAATTAACAGGGTAAAGAGCAACATAAAATTAGATTAAAATGGTGAGGAATTGGGACTATAATCTAGAAACATAGCATTTTTCTCAATGAAGAAGTATTTTTATATAATCACATGGTCAACTCTTTTGTTAATATCAGAAATTCTTTCCCTCCTGCCTACCTGTTTGTCATTGTCTCCCACCACATTTATTATACGTGATATTTACTTTGCAAGTTGCTTTTAAAAGTAAGTGATCACAACATTATGTCAGCATAGAAAGTTATTTTTTTATAAGACAACAAAAATCTACCTTGGTAATACTCCTGGTGAAATTTAAAATTCAATGTGAGTACTTGATGTAAATTTAGCCTAGTCAGAAAATGAATGTCAAGGGAAATATTGATGAAAGTGGGAGCCAAATATTTATTTTTATGTTTTCCCTGCTTTGTTATATTACAGAGATTTGTCAGTTCTTTGCAGTCTTTTATTTTCCTTTCTTCCTTTTTTTTTCCTCCTTTTTCCTTTGCATTTTTTTTCTTTCTTTGTATCTTTTATCTTCCTGTCCTGTCTTGTCCTGTCCCGTCCTGTCCTATCCTCTCCACTCTGCTCCTCTGCCCTTTAAGACAAGGTTAGAAGTTTTGTCAATGCCCCTCCTTACTTCGTCCTTGTCCCTAATAACACAAATTATAATTATACAAAAGGGAGCAAACATGGTATGCCACTTCTTGCTGATAGATGAATGCACAGAAGAAAATTTAAACCTCAAAGTGCAGAGAAGGGAGGCTAAAAGCTATGAGAACGGATGATAACTAAACACTGTTCAAATTGTAGATACTTAGCAAAACACTGATCTCTTAGAATAATTTTGAGTCAGTACATGAAACAAGGGTTTTCAGCTTTCCTGTTACACAGAAAAGTCACAATTCTCCAGGTGTTTGAATTAAAGATTTATGGAATGTCATTCTCATGTGGTGATTTTTCTTTTTCCTGGGCAAATATCTTCTGATTTCTCACTCAGTGAGTTTCTTCTGTGACAGGAATGATCAACTGTATGTTTTATGTTTATGCTTCTTGTTGCGGTGGCCCAGCCCACCTTTGGGCTGTCTGTGAATCAGGGCATTCAGTGGGCAGATTTTCCCCCATTGGACGATAGGTCCATGGGTGGACCAGAGGGTGGTGCCACGGGTGGCACTGAGATTTAGGCCGAGCCCACTGGGTGTCTCCCTGGTTGATGGACTTCCCCCTATTCCAGAGACTTCTGTTCTATTTGGTTGTTCATTGGTTCTTCCCCTCATGTTTATGCATTCCCCTTATTGACTATGTAATTATGTTCTGGAAAGTTCAGGTCAGTTGTATTCCCTATTGGTTGGATCGGTTTTATCCCTCCCTACAAGCCCTTTAATTGGTCACCTGTCACCCCACATCATTTCCCCATTGGTTTGTTCCCTGATCCCTCCCCTCTCCACCCCCTGGTTAAAACCCACTGTCATCCTTTTCCCTGCACTCTCTGAAGCACTCCCTTCTGACTCTCTGTTGTTCTGGCCCCTGCTGGGGAATAAAGCCTGGAACTGCTGTTACAAAGAGTCCCTCTCTCTCCTTCGCTCCCGCCGATCGCTGCTGTTACCAGCGACTGCTGCCAGCTCCTCGCAGGAGTCCCAGGGCAGGCTGCTCTCTGCAGAGAGCCTCCACCTGGCTGTGAAAGAGCTGATTGTCCTGCCTGTCGGGTCACTCGCTCTAAGTCGCCTGCTTGGCCTCCGGGCGGCCAGCGGTCAGCGACAGCTTCTCCTTTTTTCTTACTATTTTTTTTTAAACTGTGTCTTCTGAATTGAGCTGAAGCCAAGAGCTAGTGTGTGTGATGAGTGTATGGGCTTATGATACAGTGATATGTTCTTATGACTCAGAGACTATTGTGAGGAAGGTGAGAGGAAGTGAAGAATGGTGTAAGAGATGCTATAGCTCGGTATTTTCTCTGTGTTTCTTTCACACTGTATGCTTTCTTTTCTTGGCCTGAGGAAGACTGACTACCTCTGTAATACGAAATTTAATCATGGAATATGTTGGTTATCTATTACACTTTGCTTTCTGGAGTGCAGTTCTGTCTATACTTTGCAAGTAGCCATTTATCTTCTCAGTTCAAAAATGTTAATATTCTTTATTGCTCTGAATGTGGCTGCTAGAGAAATGAATGCAAAGATGTAGAAGGAGTGAAGACCTATGACTTTATGTGTTTCTACTGTTTCTTTATGTGGCCAAATAAGTTAATTCAGTGTTTCATTTATCTGTGATACGATCAAAACAATCATTCATTTCACATAGTGCAAAAGTGATACAGAAATTCCTTTCCTACTTGAGGTCTCAGTGCATGGTTTTCGTGCCGTGTAATATAAAAACCTTGAAATGTTCTACTTGCCAGCACTAAGGAAAGGTATTAACTATTTCAACCATGTCCAGGTTTTTAAAATTTTAATAGTTCCCCACATCACTGAAGTATTATAACTCTAAAAGAGTTCAGTTGATTTATTTGCCTAGTTTTAAAATTGCCAGCGATAAGAAGGCATGTTATAGGATCATTGAATGGCTTAGACTGGAAATTTCAACCCTGCCCTACCCCATGGGCAGGGATGCCTTTCACTACATCAGGTTGCTCAGTGCAACCTGGTCTTGAACGCTTTCAGGAATGGGGCATCTACAGCTTCTTTGGACAGCCTGTTCCTGTACCTCACATCCTGTATCCTCTGAGTAGAGAATGTCTTCTTCACATCTAACGTAAATAACTCATTTTTTATTTTAAAACTATTCCCTCATTTCCTATCACTACCTGCCCATATAAAAGGTCACTCTTTCTTTTTTAATAAGCCCCTTTATGCTCTGGAAGGCTGTCGTATGGTCTCCCCACAGCCTTCTCTTCTCAAGGCCAAATAACACCTCACACTGATAATCTTCATGGCCCTCCTCTAGATCCACTCCAAGAGGTCTATGTCTTTCTTCTGCTGAGGTCCCAAGAGCTAGACACAACACTCTTAAGTGGGGGTCTCACGAAGACAGAGTGTAGGGGGAGAATCACCTCCCTCAAGCTGCTGGTCACTCCTGTTTTGATGCAGCCCAGGATGTGATTGGATTTCTGGGCTGTGGTCACACACTGTTAGCTCCTGTCCAGCTTTTCATCCATGACAAACTTTTAAGTCCTTCTCCACAAGGCTGCTCTGAGTTCTCTCAATTTGTACTAATGTCTGGGATTGGCCCAACCCAGGTGTAGTACCTTGCACTGGAACTTTTTGAACCTCACTAGGTTCTCGTGGGCGCGCTCCTCGAGCTTGTCAGGCTCCTCTGGATAGGATCCTGTTCATTTGTTATGTCAGCTGCATTGCTCAGTTACGTGTCTTCTGCAGACTTCCTGAGGCTGCACTCAATCCCACTGGCTGTGTCATTGATGAAGATATTCAAGAGCACTGGTCCCATACCCAAGCCGTGAAGGACACCGCTTGCCACCAGTCTCCACCTGGGTGTAAAACCATTGACCATGACTCGCTGCCTGAGTGCATCCAGACAATTCCTCATCCATCTAAACTTCACCCTTCAAATCCATCTTTCTCTGATTTGGAGATAAAGGTGCCGTGTGGGAACATGTCAAAGACCTTACAGAAGCCGAGGTAGATGATGTTGGTCAGTCTTCCCTGGACAACAGTTGTAGTCCCTCCATCATAGGAGGCCGCTGGGGGGTGGTCAGGCACAATTTGGCTTTGGTGAGGCTGTTCTGGCTGTCTCAGACCACCACCTTGTATTGAATGTGTCTTGACCTTCCCTCACGAGGCTCTGCTCCATGGTCTTCCCAAGCACAGATGTGAGGCTCACCAGCCTGTAGATACGCATGTCTTTTATCCCTTTTTTAAAATTAGGGAAAATTTCCCCGTTTTTCCAGTCAGCAGGTACTTCATCTGACCACCATGGTTTCTTAAATATGAAGGAGAGCAGCTTGGCAATAACATCAGCTGGTTCCCTCAAGACACTGGGGTAAATCTCATCAGACCCCATGGACTTGTGGCAATTCTGTTTCATCAAGCAGTCTCAATGCAATTTTATTTCAGGCCTTTCAGATATTGTCTGTGTCTTTCCTAGTCTGTGTCACAGAAGAATATTGGAAAGAGAACAGAATGACCCCAAGAACTCACAGGAAGTTTTAAAAGTTAGGCTTCTGTTGTGAAAGACTCTCTTTTCACAGTGTTTCTCTACTTGAATGTCAGATTCACGCAGCTCTGACATGATGTTTTATACATATACATATACATATACATATACATGTACATATACATATACATGCATATACATATACATACGCCACTACATAAATATGTATTGCTTAATAGTTAAGTCAATTTAATTTTCAGAGTAAATCTCAGAAGGACATCTGAGCAGCAACTGAGGCTAAATCAGTATAAATTCATATACTGTTTTGCATGTTCTTTAATGATTGTGATGAGGAAAATATAATTCTAATTGCTGTGGACTTGCCTGTGCTGATCTGTGCAGAAAATCACAGAATCTTCTCCCCAGGAAGTGGAAAAAGCCTATCTAGCATCATAATATCTAGCATCACACAGAGGTTAAAACTTAATTTCATACTTCTATAACTTTTATTGTAAGAAAATAAATAAGTCAGAAAAAGAAAAGCTCTTTAAAGAAAGAAATCAACATCTTGCTGTAGATCTCTCCATTTGCACTGAAAAAAGCTCATTCTACTGAGGCAGACGGGTAATATATGTATATAAACATGTATACATATAAAATTCATATAAAAGATATATGATATATAATAAATTAAATAATATATATTATATACAATAAGATGCACAATAATTATATACAATAAATACATATATCTCACAAATATTTCATGTATCATATATGCATCGAATGCATATATAAAATGTATATATACTTGTAGGTAAGACTGTAGATCATACAACAAAAAGTAAGTATTTTTCCTTATTTTTAAAGCTCTACAATGCATACAATATGCCTATGTTAGCTGGTGTCCTTTTAGAGCTTTCCTATCAATGATAGACACTTAAAACTTGTTCAACTGAAATGGTCAAGTCCTGCATTTAGCAGATTGAACCCAACAATTTTCTCCCAACTCAGTAAGACAGCAACATATTCAATAAAATGACATATAATACTGTAAAAAGCTTAAACGATGAGAAATTCTTCCCTATAACAGAAATGTCTTTCTTAAGAGTCTGTGACAGAATTGCTGAAGAAAACAATTTGCACTGACAGGAATTGCCTTATTTCAAGATTTAACTTAGGTTATAAATCACAGATTAAAAAGGAGTGAGGGATGGTTTAGGATTTTGTTCCAGATCTTTCTTCCTTCTAAATTATGGTCACTGCCATTTATTTTACCTTTAACTGAGCTGGACACTGAGTAAGTTGGACATCATGACCAAGTAACATGTTTTCAGTCCTTTCACGGCTTCACTGTTAATTTTGTGGATCCTTCTTTGTAACTTAAAGTATGATATACACCTCTCTTCACTTGCACTTATGAGAGTGTTGTGTGTTTAAAATGATTATCTTCATAGCATTACCACAGTCCTAAGATTAATTTTGTTTCACTATTTCCAACATGGTCAAGTATGAAGCATTTGGGGGATTTTTTTGATCCTTTTTTTTTGGTTGGGGGGGGGGACCAGTTATTTCAGATTGTTTTAAAAACTCTGCTCCTTTAAAACTTTGAGCATTTAAAGCTAAGAGACACCCTTCAGCAAAGAAACATATACAACTGGTTGGAGGAAGCAGGGGTTTCCAGTCTGGAAGCACGATGTTTTGCCTGACAGAAAGTTCCTTCTTCACCTGCTGTCCAGTATAGCTGGGAATATAAAATCATCTGCATTCATTTTTTCAGTCCATGGAAAATTGTCTCCATGTATTCAGTAGTCCACTTTGATTCTCCTCCAGGAATTTTTGATGATAACTATTTTGGAGATACCATCTTATTCTGTAGCTCTACTGATGGCACATCTCTACAGAATCCAGTTTTGTTTCCTTGCAGAAACTACTGTGCTTTATCCATATTCCATCACTCTACACAGAAAGTTGAGAAACAACAAGTTACAAGTAAACAGAATCATATCTCTAAAAGTAATAAATTGGAGATATGGCCAAATTTCATGCCAATTTCCTATACCTTCCCACGCTGATTAGCCATTTTGTAAAGAAGTATTCACAACACTATATCAAATTAGTGGCAGCAGTGAGGTGTAGGTATGCTACATTTATTACAGGACACATTTTAAAAATTAAAATTAATTTATCTTCTTCTTTGTGGCTTTTAACTAGCATACAGTTCTCCCTACCCTCTTTCTGAATGAAGCATTTTTGTCCCTGTTACATACTGCTGGAAAACCTAGGTGTCATTCGCGCATGATTTTTAAGAGCAAGTTCCCCAAAATCTTCCTCTCGAGATGAAAAATCTGATAATAAGGCTGGCTAAAGACGTTTAGTAATTTGGGTGGAAATGGATTTTAGAATGTGCTTTGACTTCTGTTTCTTTTACTTCCATGATTGCCTGATGTACCCTTCAGCACATAAGTTCACTTTCAGATTATTTTATCTTCAGGTGAAAACAAAAAAAAATTTAACAACCTTTTCTTTTCCTTCCCTCCCCAGGAATGGGATCATGGGTTTTTCTCCTAGTGGCAGGGGCACATAAGGAGCTTGAAAGACACCACAGTCTAGGCTACTGCTAGTCTGCTGAGAGAAGAATGACTATTTTATCATGACACAGGATGATAACTGATAAAAATGTATCCAATCAATGGACAACATATTTAATCTGAAATGTTTGCTTAATGATGCGTATTAACATTCTGGGCCCTCCACTGTGTATGCTTAGGCCTGGGTTTCTTTCTTGAGCTGAATCTCCTATGAATTTAGATCTCTCGGAATCACATTTAGAATGTTTGTTTGCCCTCTTGCTGAGCTGTGTGAGATTCATGCTGCTATAATTGAATGAACTTGAGATGTTAATCACTGACCACTGACCTGTCATTCAGACAGAAGTAGAATTTACTTAACCTACTTGTTATTTTATACAGATTTAGAAGAAAATACCCTGGATTTATTTTTGTCTAGTAGTCTCTGTTGGATTTGGAATCATGCACAGCCAAGTTCTGCTGCAGTAAAAATGGTGATTTGAAATTACATACAAAAATTTCACAAAGTATTCTTCTCAGGTAAAAAGCCAAAATCCAAACTGCTTTTCTCATTAAAAAACAAAAAAAGGGAAAAAAACAAACCCTCTAAAGAATTAGTTTCCATTCTAGTAATCAAAATGCTGCTGATTTTAGCATGGAAGTGAGTAATTTTCTGGTGAAGAACTGGGCACATTAGTGCTCTGCCAGACATGCCAGAACTGTCACTAAGTAACAGATACTTGCATTTAGAGACAGTGATGTCACCTAGTTAATTCAAAAATCATTGCCCCCCTAAAACCTTAAATGAAAATGCAGTGTTTCTCAGAAATTACAAATCTGCAAGTACATTTTTGCATCTTGTATTTTTAGACCAGTTTTTTGCTTAGCTTTCTTGACAGATTTCCTGGAGAACTTTCTACTTAATGCAAGTTCTACAATAAATCCTCGCTAAGTTCTTGCATTTCATTGAAGCTCTTAATTCACTTCTATTCTAAAGTTAGGAAAACGTATTTTTATCTTTGTGTGATGGTGTGGTGCAATGAAGAGTCATACGCATTCAAAGCACTATGTTGTTTTTTAATTTCTCCTTGAGACAAATAAATATCTTCCTCTCTAGAATGGTGCCAGAATGCTGAAATTTGAGTGGAATGTAAGGATGTATGGTTTAATAATCATGTATGATTTAACGTAGCCTACTTAATACACAAATATGACAGAGTGATTGCTGTCATGGAGAACATTATGACTGTTTTTTAGAACATGAGAGTACTTTACATTAATACGGTCTTTTAGTAACTTTGAAACTAATCCTCACTGTTCTGATATCCCCAATGCTTGATATGTGCAAAATACTCTACACACAGAGGCAACATTCAGAAGAACTTAACTTACAATGAAAAAGACTCTCTTGGGAAAATACATAGAAAGAGCAGATAGACTAAAAAAAATTGCTGCGTCTTCTATTTGTGTTTATTGCTGTTTTTCACTTGACTTACATAATACAGTATTTTTGTGACTGAAATAATTAGCACATATATAAGCATCATAATATGTACTGGTTAATTTAAGGAACGAAGCGGCAATAGAAGCAGACTCTGCTTACCTGCTGCTTTTCCTACCATTCTGCCATACTGTGACTTTTTTCTTTCTCACTCATGTTTGTCCTCTTTACTCCTTCTCCATTTTTATGGACATTTGGAGAGTCATTGTGCAGTTTTGTACCAGAGCAGCTGAATGAGTACCCTCATATGGTACACAAATGGAGTATCAAAGATTATGTCTAAAGAGAGACTTAGATTTTGCAACACCCCAATTCCAGAATTTAGTGGTGCCTCAATAGATTGCTTGTAAAAGCTCTGGAAAGTTTAGATGTCACTTAAAAATCAACAAGCATATTACAAATGATGACAAAACATGAGTCTGTCTATGCTATGGTGAAAGCAGCCCACAAGAAAGCATACAGCTGTACTGCTGCAGCCAGGTAAGTGAATGTCATGCCTTACAATCTGAGCCTTTCTTTTCTTAAGTTCTAAACCCTAAGACAAGGACTGACTGTTCAGTCTTTCTGTTTCATTAAGTCTTCAGTTTTCTGTAAAGTACACCAATTATCCCTGCAGTAAGGACTGAATGCTGAAGGTTTTCTGTCTGTCATTTTATCAACATGACAGAGACATCTCTTTTTATAACCAAGTGAATCTTGGCTTATATTCTGCAGAGAAAAACTGTTTAAGAGTAAGAGTATAGATTCAGGCTTTGTCAAAGGCATGACGGAAATAGTTGTTCTGTAGAGTATTTTTTTTGCAGTCAAGTTCTGGGAAAGTATTGCCTGCATAAAACTTATAATAGACTAGAGTATAGGGGCCTTTTGTGAAAGTAAATGGCTGAACTCTTTATCTTAGAGTTGGAAAGCCCTTTTTTTTCCTGATCTTCCAGTCATCTTTTGAGAAGAAACATTTTGACTCCATTTACACTTAATTGTACTCTTTTGGGAGACACCTCCTTCATTGGAGAAGATGTCATACAGCAAAACACAAAAAATGAGCCTGAAGATTATTTCCTTCAGCCAAGAGCAAATATCCAAACCAGTATTTTCCCCCTAGATTATTGGATCCCACTAGCAATATTTAAGAGTAAATTTTTTACAGATAGAATACAAGTATTCTGGAGTAGTGGCTCCTATAATAGACTTCCATATGCCATTTAACTAATTTCTTTAATATTAGAGTGATCGATATGTAAGAACATTGCATCAGAGACTTAATGTACAGAAATAACACTATGAAATTTGTATTATTCATTTCCATGTACTGGAGTTTCCTCAAACTCATTATATTTTGAAAGTATTTGCAACCAGATGGTGAGAATTTTTAAAATCAGTTCCACATATGCATATATTTGCTAATAAACTAATTAAATTGCATTATTAACAGAATTAAAGATTATTTTTTCACTAAATAATTTTAATATGCATGTATAAATGTCTTTCTAATTCACTAAATTTATTTAAAAAAAAATTCTGGATGATCTTTGCATGTACACCATTTTGAATCTCTGGGTCCTGACATTTAAAGTCAGCTCCGAGAACCAAGGAGCAGAAGAATTGTGACATTTCATTTTGGCTGGAGATCTGTCCTTGTAAATTAGCTCACACTCCCACATAATGGAGAATCTATCAAAGTCTGTAAGTGCAAGTGTTGATCCCCAGTCAGTAGCTTAAGGAATTAGTACTTCTACACACAAATAGTCTATGCTTGTCCTTGGCACATATGACCTTTATCACATACAATTCTAGACTTAGCTGTTACAGTGTAAGTTGTTTACTCCACACATTGATGCCTAAGTAAATCTCTTGCTCATACAAAACATTCACACAGTAGCAAAATATCTTGTAACGATTTGTTTTACGTATTCCTTATGAAATGTTTCTCAAATGCATAGTTTTTTCTATTTCCAGACTGAATGTTTCTCAGAATTCTAAAACAGATGGTGCCTAGCTGATGCTGCTTCTGTGGAGTGTTTCAGGATGCAAATAAGTTACCAATTTTTTTCTCTCTGAAGTAGCTGTGATGATTTTTGTAGCCTACGATCCTTGCCCTTTGAATATTTGAACAAGCCATCCAAATACTCCATTGGAAAATAGTTGACTTGCACTTTTTTGTCTACATCCATGCCATAGAAAATAAACTGAAGCAGGGAGAAGGAAGAATAATATAATAACTAAAGCACAAGCAGAAAAAAATTGACACACTGAATCAATAATGATTTTTCTCCTTGTATTTTTAAAAAATATTGTTGTCATGCGTCTGCTTATCATGCTAATGTCCATCACCCTTTATATTCATGTGTTCAAAAGGACTGAGAACCTTTGTAGAAGAATCAAGTACCAATAGTTACCTAGAAGCTGCCTGTGTTTCAGTAGAATACAGGTTATAGGAATATCTGTTATTTACCGGAAATTGCACATAAAAATGCAGTGGCATCTAAGAAGCCAAC
Source organism: Falcunculus frontatus (assembly GCA_013398115.1). Classification (NCBI taxonomy): domain Eukaryota; kingdom Metazoa; phylum Chordata; class Aves; order Passeriformes; genus Falcunculus; species Falcunculus frontatus. Next base: position 1,537,934 of record VZRV01008493.1, on the reverse strand, counting down.
CGTATATTTCCTATTTTTCAGCAATTAGCACAAAACTCTACAAGCATTAGCAGTAAATCATCCACCTTGTGTGTATATTTCATCAAGCAAAGCAATCACCATATCTTAAATGAAACCAGCTGCAGATGGGTGTAAGAATTCTTACAAGCACAAGAGTAGGAAGGGAGAAATTGTCTGCAATTTAAATAAGGTTTGAAATGGCAGACTCTCCTAGATTGTATCTTTTTTGCTTTATGTATGAAAGCCTGATCTGATTATTCAAGGACATGTTTGATAACCCAAATTTGCAGTGTTGCTAATAAGGACCAGAATATATATATCCACAGCAGGAGGATGATTTAAAATGCTGTCACAGTGATATATGAAGAAAACATGCTTTGAAAAGAGATTTCTTTCTCATCACTTACTTTCCTGCAGATAAAAAACCTGATTTCAATCAGAACTTATACAAAAGTATATTTTTTAAATCAGGCAATATCCATGTAAACACTAAAAAATATTTCTATTATCTGTACTTACACCTTTGTTTCTGTAAAGCAAAAGTCTTATGGGAGCAGTTTTGATAAGAAAGCACCAAGAAAGACTTCAGTGTGCAGCCCTCATTATTAGACATTTGAACAAGATTATCAAGGCAAAGAATAAATGAATACATAAAAGACACTGGGAGAGGGGTGACAAATTTAGGGACAAATAAGACATTGCCAATGAAAGTCTACAGTCCTTTAAGCAGCACATTCTGCCCTATTTTTAGGCACTTGTCTTCTTAAGTGATTCAGCATGTTTTTGCAGTAACTCCATTTGCTTTATGGGTATCAGAAGTCCATTAAGTTTTATCCTTTCCAGTTCAGTAGAATGGCATGTACTCATAACAGGAGCTTGACTTAACTTTGGGAGTTATCCATGAAGGTTATGGTATGCTGGTTGCAGTGCATGGGATCTAAATGGATACAAAATTCATGCTTGACTGTCTCTCAAGTTTGCTGCTGCTGCCGCCCAACAGAGTGAAGTGCAGTGTTGCCTCACTGGGGTAACCAAGATTGCTCTGGAGAAGCGAGCAATATGATGCTGTCAGAATGGCACTGGGCCTTTCCGAGCATCCGCTCTTGTCAGCTCTGTCAAATGGTGCTTCCTGGACCTGCAGTGAATATCTGTTCTTATGCCTTCTGAGCTAATCAGGCTTATAAGGTCTCTATGATGCTAAATGCTTGCATCGTGCTCCACCATAATCTTTGAGACAGACCACTGGTGGTGTTGAAATAAGTTTTAATTTTTTTTGTATCCACAGACCATCAAGAATATACCAACTCAAATTTTGAACCCAAAATTCTATTGTCTGCAAACTACAGCTTAAATTATACCACTCCTGGCAAACTACTACCATGAGTAAAGGTCTTTGTAATCAGTAAAATTAAGGATAGCAAAAGATTTATTGTTCTGATTTATTCCGTTCAGATAAGAAATACGGTTTTCCTGTGTGAATATAATGTGGGAATGGATGGTAAGAATCAGACCAAATACTATTCTAACCTAATCCCTCATACATAGCATTTTTTTTCATTGCCCAAAGTAGTTCACCCATCTCCTTTTTCTGAGAGTATGCTTTTCCTTCCATTTGGAGAAGAATGAATCAGTTCAGCTAAAAATTATGTACTTTTTGTCCTCCACTGTTTTCTCTGGCCTGAGATGATTAAAGAGTTTACTGTCTCCTCAAGACTTTCTGTTCCACTCCTGTGTTAAGTGCTTAAGGCCTGTTCTGAGTGGTTACATCACAATTTTAATTGTTCTGGGAAAAAAGTGATATGAACCATATCAACCCAACCAGGCTTATGATGTGGTTACTTAATTTTCAACTTGCAAAACTGTCTATTCTATCCATTAAGTGAGACTGACTTACTGACAGTGTAGACTGTGTAATGTGCCAGTCTCCATTAATATGAAAATGGAGACTTCTAAGACTGTTGCCTTTGGTGTGAAGTCTGAAACAATATCCAAATATTTCCACCTAAAAACACACCAGCATCTTTGAAGAGCTATATTCCAGATGAGAAAATTTCAGCAGAGTATGTATTTGCAATTTTGTTATCATTAATTTTCAAAATGAAATGATCATAAACTAATAGCAATAAAAAAATCTGAAATCTGTAAAATACCCGTGCATTTGATCTATTTAAAATTATGATGAAATAACTTTGCTAGAGGTATGTATGTAATGTAATGTTTAAAAGTGAAGGCCCGACAGAAGTCCTGTCACCAACATCCCTAAGGGTGATCTGATTGCCATTTACAAATACATAAAAAAGCAGTTAGAAGAATTTCAGAAAAATTAGACCAATTCAGCTATTCTGTAAATCCAGCTAGGAGTATTTGTTAAAAATTCAACTTTTCTTTCCCCAGGTATGTATTTAACTTAAAAGACTTAGCTTAGGAAGCCTGAGCTCATTTCCTAGTCTACTGTAGAATATTTTGATTTCTTAACATGGGAGGTAATGAAGTGTGTTGCTTTAATTTAGACAAGTAACACTTCTTCAGTCATAGCTAGGGCTGTATTGATGGCAAAATGGGGTTGGCATTCTGGAGAAAATACACATTTTCTTAGTGATGTGTTCTTCTTCCATCAAAGAGCAGCAGCCTCTGTGTCTAAGAGTGTAATAGCCTCACTAAAAATAAAAGGATAACCTTAGGTATTTTTGTAATTGCCTGCAATTGGGTTGAAGTTTAAACCTTGAACTGAGAGGTTTCATTTCCATAGCATTTGATATTTTTAACTGTTATCAGTTTGGTTATATTTGTTGTCTGTAAAAAATCCCTCTGTTTTTTGAAGATTGCAATATTCTTGATCTCCATGACATGGACGATTAACTTCTTAGGTTATTGGGCATGATTATAAAGTTTGTAAGGATTTTTAAAAAAAAAATTTGAATTGAGATCCATTTTCTGTTAGAACAGAATTTCTCCATTTACCTTCTGAAAATCAATTGCGATTCATAGGTATTACTAGCATCATTTTTTTCATATGTTTTTGTTTGAAATCCTTCAACACATTTGTTATTCTGTTCCTTCTCTGAGCAACTTGAAAGTATTAACCTTCTTGAGCTGTAAAATTAATATATAATATTTTATTATTAATAGATATGAATATTTTTATACACTGTATGGAATTCCATATGCTGCCTTTATTTATTGTGATTTGATTTTGACTGTAACTGGTTATGAAACTGAGGTCATCACAGCTGAGCTGTGACTTTTGAGACTATTTCATCCAATGGTACAGGTAATTTAGAACCGCACAAGAGGTATTTTCTTCTTCAGTGATCATTGTTTGTAGATTTTTTAATCAACCTGGCTATTTATTTGATGAAATATTACCCATATGTCTAACTTTGAATATAATTCACTGAAGTTCCTTGCATTCCTCTCTAATCTTGACCAACAAAATAACTTTATGCCATCTGCAATTTTTTACCTCATTGCTAATTCCTTTCCCAGAACATTAATAAAAATAATGAACAGTGGATATAACACAGAATCCTCAGACAATCTGTTATTGATCCTTTGTATTTTATTATTTTTTGATAAAAATAGCTCATTTAATATTTGTTTCCTCACTCCAAGTCAGTTCCTGGTCTATATCCATATTTTGCATCTAATCTTATGCCTACATCCTTCTTTAGTAGCCTGTCAAGGACCTTGTCAAAGGTCTTTTGAAAGTTTTACTGGATTTATGTGGCAAGGTTTTGATAGCAGAGGGGCCACAGGGTTGGCTTCTGTGAGGTGACATCAGCAAGTGTCCCCATGTCAGACAGAATCAGTTCCAGTGGGCTCAAAGAAAGTCCTGCCACTGACTGTAGCTGAGAGTGATGCTGACAGCATCTCCGGGATAATGTATTTAAGATAGGGTAAAAAATGCTTCACAAGAGCAGCTGGGAGGGAGGAATGAGAACATGGAAGAGAAACAGCCTTGCAGATGCCAAAGTCAGGGAAGAAGGAGGGGGAGGAGGTGCTCCAGGAGCAGGCACTCCCCTGCAGCCTCAGGAGAAGACCATGGTGAAGCAGGTTGCTCCTCTAAAGCCCATGAAGACAGCATGACAGTAAACATTCACAGTGCCTCCCGTGCAGGGCACAGCAGGTGGACATGCCCTGAGGAAAGCTGAAGCCCATGGAGAGCTCATTCAGAAGCTGCCTCCTGGCAGGAGCTGTGGCCCATGGAGAGGACCAGATCATGCCTGAAGACTCTATCCATGGAAAGGACCTATAATGGGGTGGTTCTTGAGGAACTGCAGCCTACAAGAAGGACTCATACAGGAGAGGATTGTGAAGGACTGTCTCCCATGGTAGAAACCCCATCCTGGAGTAGTGGAAGAGTATGAGAAAATAGGAGTGGCAGAGATGAAGGATTATGATCTCACCAAAATTCCCATTCTCTGTGCCTTTTCACTGCTGTTGAGATACAAAAAGCAAAAATTGAGTCTGGAAAGAAGGGGTGGAGGGAAGGTGGTTTTGGTTCTGTTTTTATTACTCACTTTCTGTGAGTTATTGACTATTGACTATTCTGTGATTAATTGACATTAAAATGAATTAATTTTCCTCAAGCTGAGTCCGCTTTGCCCACCATGATACTGGGTGTGTTTCTCCCTATTCTTATCTTGACTGAAAACATTTTCATCTTATTTTTTCCCCTTTTTCTATAGATACAGGAGAAATGATATAACTGCTTGGTGGATAGCCGCCTGCCCTCCCAGGTCAACCCACCACACAAGTGTAAATAAATTGTATTAATCTCTTTAATTTATTCCTTTTGAAAATGTTCATAAAGATCTAATAAATTTGAAAAATGCAATTTTCCTTTGTACAAACATGGCTATTTAGATACAGGAATGTGTCTAACTGGAAGACTCACAAACTCATTTAGTTTGCATACCATGGTTAATGCCTAGCGTGCATTGACATCTTATCAACTTTCCTGAATTGAAAGCAAACAATTTTAGTAGAAGAATATATTTGGTTGGCATAGATTAAGATACAGAAAAAAATCTTCAGTATGAGCTCTGAGACACTTAAATATGGATCTGCCCTTGAAACACTCCTGCAAATTATCTACTAAAGATTTTCCAAAGACTACAATGCAATAACCTGAGAAGTATTTCTTTAAGCCTTTGTAGATCTTTATGTGGAAACATAAATCAAAAATTAGGTGTAACAATACTCATACCGTTGAAAAGATGATAAGACACATTGGAACAAGGTCCAAACATATTTGTATGGATAGAAGAAAATTAAAATAAGTGGTTTTTTATCTCATAGAGCTAAATAAAGTGAAAGACCATTGAAGAATGTTCTAATGCAAAATCTCTCTGGTATGTTTATTATTAAATAGTAGGAGGGGAAGAAAAAGACAGTTTCCGCAACATGCCAATTCATCCAGTTCCTAAAATGGTCTAATTTATGTAGGTGTAGCAGATACATATTTAGATCACTGTGAAAGGGTTTAAATAGCATTCCTTGTAGTCCACCTTCTCAGCATTGGAGATGAGCACAATTTACGTTTTGGGTTCGCTGTGTGACAGGTTTCAAAGCATCGTACAGTGGCAGCAGGTATGTTGGACTAAGGGGTCAGAAACCTAAGAAGTAGGAGTCTGAATTTATCCTTGTAAATAAGAGTTCAGCAAGAATATTCTGACTTTTAGATTTTTTTTTTTTAACACTTTTGCAAAGCAGCATACTTACCAAATATATTGAAAACTAACTTTAAGATAACAATTGTGTTTGATCATGAAGATCTTTGATTTAATGTAGACATACTAATGTCTGTGTTTGCCTAAACTATAGTCCTCTTCATTGTAGATGGAAAATGTTAAGTCTCTTTGTAGTGAAAGACAGTATACTTTTTTCAATTAACAACAGCAAATGGCTGAGGTCACCCTGGAATGTACTTAATAGTCCAGCAAATATCAGCAGAAAAATAAAAAATAGTGAAGGTGGAATTTGTGGCAGGTGAGCTGATAAAGAAAGCTTATGCAACAAATACAAGTTTCTTTTTCCTTACAGTGGTGTAATTTTAACATAACTTGAGTGTTTCAGTAGAGTTGTAGAGGTTTATCAAAGTTTGTTATTTTGTACAGATTTCATTGAAATAATTTTATGGATAGAAGGGACATCAAAGAGGATACTCCTTGTGACTGTGATATGCCTAATTCAAGTTATTTTTAGCAAGAAGAGTAAACTGACATTGTCAAGACCTTTGAGTTTAATATCTGATTTTTAATGCTTCCCAGACTTTTACAATAAAGAAGAAAGATTGCACAGCTGGGTACTGACTTTTTATCTGATGAAACATTACATTTCTGCCTTTGGGTCAAAAGTAAAGGGCTCTTTATTTGCACAAGGGACTGGATTTCCTTCACTTTTCCTTAGTTATGAAACACAAAGATAACCATAGAAAAAGAATTCTTTCAAAAAGAAACCTACAACGTGCTACGTTTAGATATTGTAACTGCAAGAAATAAACTTGGGTTTTCTACAACTGAAAATATGCATATTAAGATCAATCTGTATCATGCACTTGAAAGACTGATCCTAAGACTATCTCTAAAAATCCTTATTTTCTGCAAAATTAGCCAGACCAACACAATGCTATCCTCCTGAAGATTCTCTCAGGGGAAGAGTGTCTCAGATTCTCTCTTAGAGTAACAAGTTTAGCAAGAAAAAACATTTTAAGACAGCACATTGAGATGGCTTTGATACAGTCTCCTCCTTTTCTTACAGGTACTGTAAAGTTTATTAATTTACAAAATATTATTATAATTTTGGATATTGTGATAGACTGAAGTATATATTTAACTATAAAACACTTTCAGTCATACTTCCTTCTCTCTATTACTTTAACAGTACAAGTGTGACCTTAAGAGCACGGAGTTTAGGCCTCTATAATGTAAAACAGATAAATAATGTGTATATCTTTGCACATCAGGATTTGGTTTTCTGATAGCTAGAGCAATTTGTCAGATTGCAACAGCTGCCTGAAGTAAGGTACACAATACATTAAAGTAATTTTTTCTTGCTGTTGTGTACTCGAATTAAAAGATGTCAGCTTATGGGCATAAAACAACCTGGATGTGAAATGCATGGCATTCTGTGTGAGCGTCCAGATTTTGCCCATGATGAGCTCCATGAAGGCTGCTTTTATCAGTCCCTGCCGGTCACACACCTGTACACGTATTATTCAAAATTATGATTTTTCCCCAGAACAGAAGATATATCAACAACAAGATTTCAAGTGACATTTAAACCCAAGCTAAGAGGAAACTACCTGAAAAGTACAGATATCAACATGTTCCATCCATCTCTGTACTTTCAACATTACAGCAATCCTGCCTATATGCACTAAATGTTTGATACCATTCAAGACTTTTGTCAAAGTAGGTTCCCTCTGGATTTCAAATTATATCAACTACACTTACATGTAGTATGTTCTTTGATGAAAGAAACCATAGTTTGCCCCCTCTAGGAAGCTCATTTTACTGTGTACAGTTTTTTTAGTTAAAAACCTGTTTTTTCTCATTTCTGAAACATTAATTTTTATAGCAAATTCAATTAAATACTTTTTAAAAGATTTAGCTTATTGCAACTTGCCAAAACCCAAAATTTTAACGAGGAAGAAAAATCATAACAAATGAAGCTCAGCTAGAATCTAGATGTATTTTTAGGTCCTTAGCCAGTTTGCATTCTATTCTGAGAGCACTTTTTTATGGTGTAGTTTATCGAGTTTCATGTTAACGATATGGTAATCAAATGCTAATGTGGAACAGTTCTAAAACAATTTTACAATATGAAATTGATGATTATTGCCAAAAAAGCCTTTTTGCTTATGTAAGTATTCACTTTAAATACACAATAAGATTTTTATTTAAGTAAGGAGGCAAGATATTTAAAATTAAATGGAAGATGATTTCTAATTGCCTGGAAGTAAATGCAAAACTATGATTTCTATGTTTTAAGTATGTTATTATACGGTCAAAACACAAAATATATTATTGGCAAGTTCCTTTCTAATTCTCAAATTCAGTCGTCATTATCAGCCACACATATAATGCACACATTACAAGTACTATAAAGTGAATATAAAGTGATATAATTGCTCCTACCTTTTCTGGTTGAAAAGCATAGATGTTCTTAAAGTTTTTAATGATGAAATGTCCTCTTGGAAGAAAATATCTCTCTTGTACCTTGAAATTACCCAAATACATTAGAATATTGAAGATTATGACCAGTATTCAGAAGTAAATGAAGGCCTAATAACTTCTTTAAAGCTCCTGTGTAGCACGATGATAAAAGGATCTCCTAGTACAATGAGACCAAACTGGAAAAATTGGTTGTATAGCTTTATTTTAATGACTGCTAAATGACTCATGACAACTTAATATCAAATATTCTTACGCTTAGAAATTGGCTAGGAACACTAATTATACAGTAATAATTATGTAGTACACTTCCCTAATTATGTCATTCTGTCCAGCATTAATACTTTTTGCTGTCATCTTGTAGTTACATTTTTAGCCTTTGTAATGTTTCCAGATATTGCAAATATCTGTGATGGTTTCACCCCAGCTGGCAGCTGAGCCTCACAGAGCCGCTCACTCGCACCTCCCAGCAGGGCGTGGAAGAGACTCAGAAGGGCAATTGGGAGAAAACTCATGGGTTGAGACAATAACAGTTTAATAAGCAGAGCAAAACACAGAATTCATTCACCACGGTCAGGCAGGTGTTCAGCCACCTCCAGGACAGCCAGGCTCCATCATGCTTAAGGGTAACTTGAAAAATCTAGTGCCATCACTTCGAATGTCTTCCTCACTCTCCTTCTGCCCTCCAGCTTTTATTGCTCAGCACGGTGTTGTAGGGTATGGGATATCCCTCTGGTCGGTTTAAAAATAAAAGTAGTTTCTTTAGAGTTTGTCTTGCTAAGGGGTCAGAAGCCTATTGCATAGTAGGGTGAAAATGAAAAAAAACAAGCCCAAGGAGGAGATATGCCACCAGAAATTGCAATATTCTGTGGAAACTTATTGTTTCTTGAACAAGATGACATAGTGTTGTGGGTGTCCACCAAAGCCACTCTCTTATTTCACCCTCCTCAGCTGGACAGGGGAGAGACAATATAACAAAGGGCTCATGGGATGAGATAAGGACAAGGAGAGATGGCTCAACAATTATGATCACAGATGCAATAGAATAAACTCGGGGGAAATTAGTTTAATTTATGACAAATCAAATCAGAGTAGTATAATGATGAATAAAACTAAACCCTAAAGTATGTGTCCCCCACCCTTCCCTTCTTTCTGGATTTTCTTAACTTTCTCTTCAGGTTTCTTTCACTCCCACCTTCTCTGCCCTACAGAGTCACAAGTACTGCCAGGAGCCTGGTCCAGTGTGGGATTTCCAAGGGGTTCACAGCCCCCTTTGGGCATTCACCTGCTCTGGTGTGGAGTCTTCCATGTCCTGCAGATGGACCTCGCATTCCACTCTGTGACTGCAGGGGCACAGCTGCCTCACCATGGGCTGCAGGGGGATCTCTGCTCAGGTACCTGATCACTTCCTGCCCTCTTCCACTGACTTGGGTGTCAGGGCTGTGTCTCCCACATATTCTCACTCCTCTTTTCTCTGGCTGCCGTCATTCAGCAGGTTTTCTTCCCCTGCTTAACTCTGTTATCCCAGAGGTGCTCCCACCATCGCTGATGGGCTCAGCCCTGGCCAGTGGTGGGCCTGTCTTGGAGCTGGCTGGCACTGGCTCTGTCAGACAGGAGGAAACTTCCAGCAGCTTCTCACAGAAGCCACCCCTGCAGTCCCCCCACTACCAAAACCTTGCCGTGAAAGCACAATTCACATAGTTATCAGTTTCTGTGTTAGCCATGTAAATATTTTTGAGCAGTGGTCATTTGATACCACTAATAGTTTTATTTTGATTTATGATGTATCTTGATATACTTCAACCCATATCCATAATCTAACATTTTAGGAATTCTGGTTTTTCTCCTTAACTGGCTATCCTAAAATCTAGAGTAATTTTTACTAATATTTCTGTTGTGTTGCCTTGAGAAACTTTTAAAAATTATGCCCCAAATTAAGTTTATGCCAAAGAGAAGAGTTAAATTTCATTTAAATTTGTATTTCCTTGCAGGCCATATGCTGATTTAATCTATTACACCACAATCAAACTAAAGATCAAAGATAAAATATGGTGCTCATTGACAGAAAAAGGATCCATTTTTTCCAAACTACCATTTGGAAGTCTGTAAATCGAAAAGTTACTGCATGTTGTTTTAATTTCAGTTTCCTTTAATCCTTATGATCCCCTCCAGTCTTCATATACTAGACATGTATGTATACTACATGCCATATATTTGAGCGACATATGGGGAGCACATTCTGCAGGGAAAGTCTGAGCAAAGAAGGGAAAGATTTTCCTGAAAGGAAAGATGAAGGAAAAGGATAAAAGCAAGTCATGTTAGCACCTTGTTTTGTTTCTGCTCTTTTCACTGCTTTCTAATATTTCCTTTATCAACTAATATGTAGACTGATTCAGGATTTTAGGGTCTTTGATTTTTATAGTCCCTGATGTTCAAAATCTTGACAATTAGAAAGCCTCTCCTAAAACTGAAGAATGGCTTGAAGAAATAATAACTTTACCCATCTGCCTGATTTTGTCTCTCTCTTGTTTTCCAAAGCATAGAAGTTCCTTGATGCCATACACCCTTCATTTTTTCTTCCTTATTTATTATGCCTTTGCTTTAGATCATCAAACAATTATTTTGTTTTTTTCCAGACAAGAGACAATAAATTGGAGATTATGTTCCTATTTGCATACAACATGTTACATTCTCTTAAACTCACACATTTTTCAAGTTTTGTTTGCTTTTTTTTTCCTAGTACACTAAGTACCCCTGCAGGCACTAAATAAATTGGAATGTAATCAACTAGCCTAATGTAAAATTCTTTTTCAGTTCCTTCAGTTTCCTTCCAAAGTTCCATCCCACCAGAATCCACACCAAGTAGCTTTCTACCATTCAATCATACAATTATGCAATAATTTAGATTGGAAGAACCTCCTGAGGTCTCCAGCGTAACCTATTGCTAAAAGCAGAGCTGAAAGCAGAGCTGACTTCAAAGCTAGATCTTGCTTCAGATAAGAGATTTCTCATAAATTTTTGATTTCTGGATAATACGTTAATTAATGTCTTTTAACCTGAAACTTCCACTACATTCAGTTTAAAAAATCTGAGCTTTAGCTTACAAGTACTACTATGTGCATAGGGCTGGATTGTGTTTGACCTGTGCTCGACAGCTATGCTGCACAAAACAAGCTCTTTGGCATGGCACAACGGAGGGTATTCCCAGCTGTCTGAGAAATAGGATTTGAATGGAGATAATTAATTCCCCAGCTTTCAGAAAGCCACACATTAACTCATTAAATGCCATTCCTAGCATACTAATTAACTGGATGTAATTGAAGTGTTTAAGAAAGACTTGAGAAGATTGTGAGAAAGAGTTGCTAGATAAATTAATCTAGTATTGAAAATAAAACTTCTCTGTTATGTCCAAATTCTGTTTTTCAGTTGTATTTACCCTTGTTACCAAGACTTTTAATAGAAAAAAATATTACATTTGTATGTTTTTTGTGCTATATAAATAATAATAATAATATAATACTATAAGGTAAATTCCACCTGTTGCTGCAATTGGCATTATTTCAAACCCTCTTGTTTTGTATTCTGTTCCAAATTTGGTCTACCTAATGCATAAACACATGCTCTATAAGTTCTCTCTTTTCTATCCATCTGTTTCTAAATAAAATGAGTAAAGAATCAAACTTTCACATATGCTGCTCGCAAATAAAGTTGGGGTTTTTTTCCATTATTCTGAGCAAATGTCCATGCAAAATGAGAGGTTCAAGACATTGCTGCAATAGTACTACAAAGTTCTGCAGAGCAATGCACAATAATAAAGAATAAAGATTAGTTGCTCTATTTTTTTACTTCTATATAATAAGGATGCAAACAGTCCTCTTGACAATAATGGGAGATTTTATGCCATTTGGAAAAGTAGATAGATTTTCAGTCTTTATTTATTCTCTCATGTATGCTTTATCCATGTTAAATTTGTTCAATTTTGTTTGTAATTTTTTGAATAAATATATCCATGTCAAAAGAGAAAGATACAAGTATGTATTCAGTAGATATAGTCTGGTGCTACAGCTACCTTCAGCTGCACTTTTTCCACTACGTAGCCCGATGTTACTGGGCATGGTGTGGAAATGGTTCATCTGTAGGAGCAGACAGAGAGGTGAGGTGGGCTGGCAGCATTCACCATTTAGAAGGCCAGGCAAAAATCAAGAGAATCTGTGCAAAGCAGAATGTTTCTTCTACGAAAACAATCACCTAAAATGACGTTTGCAACCAATCTCTTAGTATTATTCTAATAAATTTTTGATCTGAAGAGAAGATTTGATGCTTGGCTGACAGCCATATAATGAATGGGGCCTGGAAACAGTGGGACCCTGGAGCTAGCTACAGGTTATATTCGTTCTTGAATCTCCACTGATGTTTTAAAATGCAATGGGATTTGGACGCGTGCAAAGTTAAAAATGTCAACAGAGCTACTGTGAAGGAGGAATATCATCTTCAGCCAGATATTTCTTTTTAGAGCACAACAACCTGCACACTATTTTTGTCGTTTCTTATCACGGAAGTATTTTGCAGTAGTCTGATGGAGAAAAGTTTTACATTTGCCATCTTCTAAAATGACATCACATTGAAAATTATTCCTTAGGAAGAAAATATTTCTCTCTAAATATGATTATAGATCTATAATGGTTTCAGGCAAATAGGACAATCAGAAAGATGTACTGAATTATATGTCCTAAGTCTGTAATAGTTGGATGGGAGCTGTGGACTAACAGTGTCATAAAGCTTTTAAGCCATTCAGACTCCTGTGCTCAAGATGTTTCTCCCCAGTAGTCTTTGAAATACACTGATACAGAAGTATTGAGCAGGTGTGAGAAGTACTTTATGAAACAGTTCATGTTGGAAAAATGGTAGCCAAGGTAAAAGAAAATCAATCTGATTTCCTGAGGCACATTTGCATAGAAATACTTGCCCTACTTGCCCACTTGTTTATTCCTTGGATTCTGCAACTAACTTGCAAGCATATTCCTTAATTTAAATCAAGTAAAAGAGAGAGATAACATAAAACTGTTGAATAAGTGGTGAACATTTATCCAAATGACCGCCATGGAGAGTGACAAGCTGCAGCGTGAGCTCAGCAGCTATTGCTTCCATTTGGCCTGCTGGCTAGCACATTAACAAAAACTTGCCATCTCACACAATTCGAAGCCAGCCACTGCATGATGCCACTCATCCAGCTGGGGATGAAGGATGTTGGATGGAGCTCTAAATCCTCTAGAGTCTAGTGTGACAGGGCAGAAGAGCAGGGTAGTTGAAGGATAGCAGGATCCAGGATTCTGTCAGGAAAACCATCTGCAGAAACCAGCCACTGATAACCCTGTTTTTCACAGAACACCTATTGGAAGTTCCTTGAAGTGTGGATGCTTTATATAAGAGGAGTATGAGTAACCCTGGAAGACAACAAATAATAGTTTTTTGGTAATCATATCTTGTGTAGAACATTAAGGAGTAGTGAGTTTCTAAATTTCATCGCATAAGCCCCAAATTCCCAGTTTTCAGTTCTGGAAATTGGACTTGTTTGGGATGAAGTCGGTAACACTGTTTCACCTGCAGTTACTGGTAAGAAAAATTTACACAACTTGAGAGGAAGACAAAAAGCTAAGAAGACAGAGGCCTGCTTTTGTGATGCATGTACCTTGTAAAAGAAGATGCAGTGATGGAAAGCAAAATATTGTTCATGTTTTGGCTGTCCAACAAAACATTGTTCAATAACTGTAGCATTAACTTAAAAGAAATGTGGGCCAACAGATGGTCTGTCATCTTTCCTTTATATCTTCCTTTGAGGTAATACCTATGCAAACGCTGGGAGGTTTAAAACATGCTGTCTCAAAGTAAAATCTCTTGTAGTAATAAGTAAAAACTGTAGCAAACAAGCAAAGGAATAATCTTCCTAAATAGCATGAGTAAGAAAAGCTTGGGCTCCTTCAGTGTCTGAATACAGGTAAACCATCTTTCCAGTTTTGGTTCCATACAGTTCTCCTCTTTGAAGACTGTTCTTCTAAAATAAAATGCAGCAGACAAATTGTTTGAATGGATTGGATATTTTTTTTGCTTATATTCCTGAGGTAATTTAGGTACTATCCCTATAAGACAGAAGAGATCAAAAATTGTGTAAGACAAGACGTCTGTAAGACTGCTTCAGAAAATTCGGATAAACAACTGAATTTAAGACCTCTATAGTAATTTCCAGATTTATGCTAAAACCTCTGCATTTGAATCATTAACTCATACTTCAATAGTAGTTATTTGGATATTATATTCCAGTATCAAGGGGATTATAAAATACTTTTGAAACCAGCATATTCTGCCTTATACAGCAGTAACCTCATCAGTACTCTACCAATCATCATTTCTGCCATGAAAATGAATTTAGCTTTTTTTGAGAATTGATAACAGCATTTTCCTTTGCTTGGTATTCTTTCTAAAATAGTGAGTCACAAAGTGACAAACGTGAACTGTTTTGGAGGACATGAACCATTTTGAAGGACTTGAACCTTAGTACTCTGGAGTCTCCAGCTCCATTAGTATTATTATGGGTGCTATGAAAGAGCAAATCTTTATTTTTTTCAATATAGTTCAATATAGTCACATGAAAATGAATAATTTTTCTTCATGTGATCATTTGTGGAATTTATTTGCCTCTGTTAAAAGGGTGTCAACTCCCCAGTCTTGGTATATAGGAAATTCCAATAAATGCACAAAAATACGGTTTACTGAGTTTTTCTTAAGAAGAAAATCCAAGCGTGGAATTAGAATCCGAGCCTTTATTAGGGACATAAGTCTTCTCCCCTAAATTTGTAAACATTCAGATTTGTGGACTTGATTTGGGTTCAGTTCTAGATAAAGAAATTAGTCCCACTTACTAGAGGCTTCTGTATTTGAGCCGTTAGCATATCTGTTTTGCAAGCCCTAGAAGGGGACACGGTTTACCCAGATGTTTTTCATCACAATGGATCGGATCAGCCAGCAACATAGCATCTTCTAAGATGCCACGACCTTCTCTTCAAAGTACATGCAATATTGCTTGATGCTTTGTGATACTAGGCTGTTTTCACGAGACCCTTTTCTTTTCCATGATACCAGGATACTTTTTGTTCACATAAGCAGCTCATGTTAACAGATTCAGCCTCTCTTTTAACACTTTTAGCCTCTCTATTCCTCAATCTCTTTTAACAGTTTTATACTCTCTTCATCAATAATATTCCGTATAAACTTAAACGCAACTGATCTGTAAATGTGTAGGGATCTGGCTCTTAGTAGGAGAGTATAACAAGGAAAAAACTGTGGAGCTCACAATCTGTAAAAAGAAAAAGATGGTCAAAGAGTTCAGCTGCTATGACAGCCTGCTTTCTCAAGAGCTCAAACAAAACATGATAAAGTTCATAAAAGGGTGTTCTAAATGATACCTTCCTTTTGAGACGGTATACTTCCTGTAATTTGTAAAGACTTTATTAAAACATCATAAGTCTTTTAAGACAAAAATGAAAAATGACTTGTGTTTGGTAATTGTTCTTGCTCTCTAATAGTCTGCAAGGCTTGTTCAACCATTTAGTTTTAAAAGGCTTGTGGCTAACTTTGGAATATTGCACCATATGGAAACTAAGATCATAGCTCTCTAAGGACCCAAAACATGTATCCCTGCATATCTACCTCATCCATTCCTATGGCTCACCATTTAGCATCTGCAGTGGCACTTTGGTGTCTTCCATTCTAGCTGTGTGGTTGGCCTAGCACAGCTGTTCTGTGATGATTGTTGCTTTCCTTCCTGAAAGAGCAGCATGTTTCAAAATTTTATTGTTATAAATGGTATTTGCTATATCATGCACAATATGGCACACAGATGGTGCAGATGAAACCCATTTAAAAGCTTTATATATATCAATAGTATGGCAATGTTTCAAACCCGTATAGCAAACTAGATACTACTGCCATGACGTGTATGTTTTATTTAGTTTGAAGTTTTCTGCTTTACTCTTTCCAAACTCTGTCTGCTAATCAGCCAAAAGATGTGCTGTATCTGGTAGTGCATTTTGTCAGGCCCTTGTACAAACAGCTGTCATCTGATATATCACTAAGGTGACAAAATTATTTGATAGCTTCCCACCATATGTTTCTGTTTAAACTTTACCTGGTGGAGGCATATGTATCACTTCAGTGTTTTTCCACTGCTAATAATGACTCCCTACCCCTTTACAAATGAGGTTTCTAAAGCCAATAATCAGTGACTGTTTAAGCCTCAAGGTAAAATGTTTAACATACAACACCTCACAGTTCTCTGGAAAGATACTTGAGGATTTCAAACTCATTAAGTTAAAGCAATTTCCACATCATAAAAAATGTATCCAGATCAAGCTCCTTGCTTTATCTGAGAGTAGCATAACTGGAGGACAGAATGATACTAAGTTCTAATTTTGTTTGTTTGTTTGCTCATTTCTTTGCTAAAGGCAATGGGATAAGAATTGGTGAGGACACTGACCTAATTGGCTTTATCAAACATGGACATGGATATCCCATAGGTTGTTGTTCTGTTAAGAAAATAGTGTGAGGACTCAAAAGCGATTTTTCTTTAGAAATGTTACTATTGAGCTAATCTTCTTTCGGTTTTAGTTGTTGGTGGGGGGATGTTTGCTTGTTTGTTTTCTTTGTAAAAGGATAACTTTACAGATTTTACAGTGTTCACTATAGATGGCAGGATTCCAAATATTTTTTTATAGTGTTAGTCATAGGCTTCTCAGCAGAATTGACCTCTATGTCTTCTGCTGTTGAAGGCCTTAGTTTAAGTTATTTGACTAGATTTGGTTGGTCATCAGAAAAGCTTTTGTCTCCATACCAATAGTTCATAATAGATCAAACACTGCCAAAGTACTGCCACTCTATGTTCCATTCACGCTCCTGAGTCATTTAGCTTAGGCTGCTGAAGTATCCCATGCTCAACAAGACGCCATCAAGTGAATATGAGATACAGTTGATGTGTTTTTGTCTTTGCTAGAGAGAATTATTAATTTAATACTTTCAGTGTTTATTAAAAAATGAGTTATTTCAATTCTTTCTTCTGCCGAAGAATATACAGAAATATCTGACCTGTTGCTGACCTTCCTTTTAGTCAGATATTGAAGTTTCCCATGAAGTTGATCTGTTTGATATTTTTGATATGTTGATCAAACAAGTTCATCCAGGTCTCTGAAAAAAATTACTTCCTTGTCTCCTGTGTTGCCATGCTTAGTGCAGGAGAATGGATACCTGTAGCACAGTCCCTATTTTCAGTATATGCCAAAGATCACATACACTGCAGGATTGACTTCTGAAATTATTGAGATGGAGTTTCTAATTAAGGAATCAAGAAGTGGATGACATGGCTGTGATTTGGATAATGACACAGGAAGAAAAAAAGCTTTCCTTTTTCCTTAATTTTTGTTTCATTAACTACGTCAGTGTCTGTCCTGTATTCAGCCAAAGTTAATCTCTGTACTGGGTTTGCATGGCCAGGTTTGGGTAGCAGGGGGCTACAGGGCTGCTTCTGTGAGAAGCTGCCAGAATGTCTGAGAGAGCAAATGCCAGCTAGCTCTGGGGCAGACCCACTGCTGGCCAAGGCTGGGCCCATCAGGAAGGTTGACAGTGCCTCTGTGGTAACATATTTAAGAAGGAAAAATGTGGTTATTGTGCAGATGTAATTGCGACCAGAGAAGACTGGGGTGAGAAGACGTGAGAGGAACAACTCTGCAGGCACCGAGGTCACTGGAGAAGGAGGGGCAGGAGATGATCCAGGTGCTGGAACTGAGATTCTGCTGCAACCTGTGGTACAGCCCATGGTGAGGCAGCTGTGCCCCTGCAGCCACAGAGCTAACAAGGATCCAGAGATCCACCTGCAGCATGGCGAGGAGACCCACACTAGAGCAGGTAAGTGCCTCAAAGAAACTGTGGACCTGTGAGAATCCCATGCTGCAGCAGGGTCCTGGTAGGACCTGCACACCTGTGGAGAGAAGCCCACACTGGAGAAGGCTTCCTGGTAGGACTTGTGACCCTGTGGGGACCCACACTGGAACAGCTTGTTCCTGAAGGACTGCACTCTGTGGGAAAGGGACGCAACTTGAGGCAGTTCATATAGAACTGCTGCCCATGGGATGGACTCATGTTGGTGAAGCTCATGGAGAACTGTCTCCCATGGGAGGGACCCCATGGTGGAGCACGGGAAGGACTCCTCTCCCTGAACAGCAGTAAGAACAGCAAATTGACCATAATTCCCATTCCCTGTCTCCTTGTGCGGCTAGAGGGGAGGAAGAAGAGCTGCGATGGTGAGAGGGTATAGGGAATGTGTTTTTAAGATTTGTTTTTACATCTTATTATCCTGCTCTGATTTGGTTGGTAATAAAATCAATGAATACCTCTAATTCAAGTCTATTTTGCCCATGAGGGTATTTGGATCTCGGTCTTTATCTCAACTAATGAACCTTTTGCTATATTTTCTCTCCCCTATCCAGTTGTGGAGGGTAGTGACAGAGCAGCTTTGGTGGGTACCGGCATCCAGCCAGCATCAACCCCCCACAAGTGAGTCCCTGCAATAAGATCACATTCTATTGTTAAAAATAAAGTATGTTCTTACCACAGAAATCTGACTCAGTCCCAGTAGTCTCAGCAGGTTCCACTAGACTGTGCAGAGTTTAGTACGCAGTGTTATTAGCCCTCTGGAGCCCAGAGGTATATAAAAACAGTATAAAAACTACTCAGAGCGATCGTATCTCCTTTGACATCCTCCACTGCATCAACTGCAGCGTTTCCTTCACCCAGGCTTGGTTTTGACTTTAGTCACTTGCATTTGCAGCACTGGGAATTGCCTACCTTGTAACAGCTAGCTTTTATACAACTATTAATCAGAGATAATTCTACTCTTTGGAATCACAGCAGAGAAAGTGAACGAAGACTAACACCATACATCCTACCCAAATTATTCTTTAGAAGACTCTAAGCAAATAAAAGAAACAATCTCATTTTCTACAACAGTTTTGCAAAACATACTTTACACTTTATATATTCCTTACTGTTTTCAAATAATACACTGGTAGATGTGTGCCTCCAACTGCCAGAGATATCATTAGAAATAGCATTTAATTAAAAAAAAACTAATAGTATACTTTTTTATTTCCCCTAAAAGCTGATTTGCTTGAGGCTATTACTAAAACTGGTTAGCATTTTCGGTTTCTGGAAATTCTGTGAATGTTTCTTCTTCTGTGTAACATTAATATGCTCCTTTAGTTGTATATTCTGCTTACATGAACAGTTTTCATCTTCCTGTTTCTGTGGAGCTCTTATTTTGGGACAATGAAAAAATTACTGTAATTATTTTTAGGAGTAACAGGAACAGGAACATAGCTCTCAGCTAATGGTTGAAATAGCTATGAAGGATTCCTCCTTACACTTGAAGTCTCGGCAATTGAAAGAAAGTCTGCAGAACTGCAGCTTATACCTAATGGTATGCATTGTGCCTTCATAGATGATTATAGTTTTACAGCGCTCCTCCGTAATAGAGTGTGTATCTGCTTGAGGATATAAATTTTGGGCTGGGTCTCTTTAACACCTTGGTAGGACGAGGGGAAATGAAAAAAAGGCAGAAAGTAACAAAGAAGCAGAGAGTAAATTCAGAAGTACTTGAAATCTTTGAATCAGGATTGTCTTTTTCCAAAGAACATACTCCATTTTAAGTATGTAATTTGGACTTAATATGTTTGTTTTGCTTTGCTTTGCTTTATTTTGTTTTGGTTTCTTTCTTTTGTGCGAGGAGTAATCAGTTTCATGAGGGATAAAAAAAGGCAACAACTGGATACAATAATGTGTACGCTCTCCTACTGGCCTAGGAGTAAACACATGAATTCCAGATGTCCAGGGCTGTAAAAAGAGGATTGTTCTGTTTTGCACCACCATTATAGTAATATTGATTTTTAATTTTTTTTTCCTGCAAGTCCCTTGTTTTGGGGATAGAAAACCTATAATATAAATCCTTTGATCCAGTTTAATCTGGTCAATGACAAGGTGAACACGAGCCAGCAGTGCCCTGGCAGCCAGGAGGGCCACCCGTGTCCTGGGGTGCATCAGGCACAGCATCACCAGCCAAGCAAGGGAGGGGATTGTCCCGCTCTGCTCTGCACTGGGGCGGCCTCACCTCGAGTGCTGGGGGCAGTTTTGGGTGCCACAATACAGAAAAGACATTGAGTGTTAGAGAGTGTCCAAAGGAGGGCACTAGGACGGTGAAGGGCCTTGAGGGGAAGCCGTGTGAGGAGTGGCTGAGGGCACTTGGTCTGTTCAGCCTGGAGAAGAGGAGACTGAGGGGATACCTCACTGCAGTTACAACTTCCTTGTGAGGGGAAGAGGAGGGGCAGGCACTGATCTGTTCTCTGTGGTGACAGTGACAGGACCTGAGGGAATGGCCTGAAGTTGTTTCAGGGGAAGTTTAGGGAAAGGTTCTTCACCCTGAGGGTGATTGGGCACTGAACAGGCTCCCCAGGGCAGTGGTCACAGCACCAACCTGACAGAGCTCAGGAGGTGTTTGGACAATGCTCTCAGGCACATGGCATGATTCTTGTGTGCAGGGCCAGGAACTGCACTCGATGATCCTTGTGGGCCCCTACCAACTCAGCTCATTCTGTGATTCTGTGAATCTTAGTGTATACATTTCAAGTCCGGAATAAGTTAGCTCTTTCCCCACAAATTAGGAAAATTTTCCCACAGATTAGGAAAAAACAATACAGAAATGTTCAAAGCAAAAGTGTTGCAAAATTTCTTTTTCCTCCCTTGAAATACACAGGTAAGGTTATATAAAGGACCACATTCATTTTACTCCTTACTTGCATTAATCTAACTCAGTCATAATTTTTAAAACTACAAATCACTTTTGTTGAAATCAAAGAAATTGCTTGCTCACAAAAAGCTGCATGCAAGAATGAGGAAAAAGGGTGTCCTGGAAAACATATGCATGTGCCTCTCTTTCAGTTAGCTCATGAGAGCATCCTCAAGCACACATGAATAAATAAGACATTAGGAATTATGTGCTTGGCTTTATCTTTCTGTATCTTTGTCAGTATCACAGCTGTGATCACCTGGAAAAATAATGTGAAATTTCAATACTGATGTTTCCTATTTATGTACACAGGGCTATTACAAGGTCACAGGATCATAGGCACCTGTTTGTGTCAAAGCAGAAACAAAACCAACCATAAATTTGGGATTTTCCCCAGTTTGTAATCCAGTCTGTTATTTTTCTACATTTTTTAAAAAGTTATTAAGAGGGGCAAATTTCAGAAATTGACCCAAAATATATCATCATAGAATGCTGTACTTTTTTTTTTTTTTAATAGCTTACTTGGTTAATTAATTTCTTTCACCAAGCTCTTTCTTCCTTCTGATTCTAAGAGCACAATATCAAGATGAGACCAAATAGAAATACTAGGTTCAAACTTCAGATGACAAATTATAATCCAGATTATAATTGTATATGTATGTCATGTCTGCTACAATAATAACTCTGGCAAGAAAACAGCTGAGAACATGCAAAGGCAGTCTTTAGGTGTGGGGGTTTTATTCTGCTTATAAATTGAGATCTGTTTTAGGACCATCTGTATTGCATATTAGATTATTTGGTGAGGTTGTTTGTAGTTTACAGCTACCTACAATTTCTAAATGGCCACACAAATGATGTGGCAGAATAATGTAGACCACTTAATGGAGATGATAATTCTTACTCATATAATCTATCCCTTAGAGGAGTTTTCTTCTAAGAAGATAATTTCTGCACTGAAATATTGCTTAACCTTATGCCATACTTCTCTATATTATAGAAGACAATCTTATACAATAAATCTCCATATTTAAAATTCTTAATGTTTACCACAAAATGAAAATAATTCCCTTTATTTATAGTCTCTACTAATGGTAACTTCTAGTGGTATTGATGAGGATGGGTGATACTTGAGTACATCTGACATTTATTGTCTTATAATTAAGAGTTAAATGTTTGTAGTTAGATGGTGTTAGAACAATGAACAGTTGTACAAGCAAAAATAAAGCATGTTTGTACATTATGTAGAACAGTTTTGCTGTTGCTTGATTATGTTTCTTTAATATTTGTTCTATTCTTTCCTGATAGAAGTCAAACCCCTCCTACATTCTAGTCTTAGATCTTGGCAATTTTCAACAATAAACACATGAATTCCAGATGCTCACTAAAACTACAGAAAATGACTGCCAATGCTGTTTGTCCCATTTTTGTGTGAGAGTTCTTTTTCTCCTTGGAGACCTTTCCTCTTCTAATGATTTACAGTGTGGCCACAAAATGTTGTTTCAAGCTACAACTTGCCACATAAATGTAATCTCAAGAACACAATGTATTTTTCACAAAATATAGGACTATTTGTATTTTGTTGCTATCCATTTAAAGCTTATCTTTATACTAGGTCTTTACCACCTTTTCTTTCCTGAAACAGAGAATAATTCTATAAGACACCTAAGTGGCTTGTGACCCTCCAGCACCAGCCCCTTTTCACTTATACAGTTAGATAGTCCCCAAGTGGCTATTTCAAAATCCTATAAATATTTGCACTTGAAATCAACACAATGTTTCTAGACTGCTGTTCATAGTCAGATAACAGCTAGTTCAATATTCCAGCAAGCAGACAACTTTAGCTGAACTCAAAAGGAGTTTTTGCATTTTACTTCATCCATGGAAAGATAGCAATCTTTCAAACTAGTTGCCCATATCATTATAAAGTTAACAGAGCCAATGGGAGGATTGAGAGAGTAAAAGGAGAGAAAAAGAGGGAGGGAGAGACAGAAATCTTCCCATCCAAATGGAAACAGAATGGATAGTATGAATCGACTTGTGTCTTTATCTTCACACTGTCTATGGAAGCAATCTATTTGAATTGTTCAGAACAGATGAGTCTTCCATGTTTCTAATGTCCAGTGAAATACAGCTTTCTCAACAGCAAAATAAAAAAACATGTTTTGAGAATTAAAATGTGATAATGTAAAATATCTCAGCTACCTTTTATGGTAGCTGATGGAAATGAGCATTATTAAAAATAGGAAGAGGCTGACTGAACTGATTTTCAAAAATTGCCATTTTCTTATTTATGAAATGTGAAGTTTGTATCATTTATTGACAGGTATTTCTCCCCTTGTTTCTTTTTTAATCACATTATAGAAAATATTTTTTCCACATCTAATTTCTAGTCAGAAACAGATTTCATCTCGGAAATGTAGGCATCCACAACCCATTTACTTCCCATTTTCACAGCATTAGCAGTCAGATGGAAGAATTTTCCTTCAAGCCCCAGTGGCTCAGATTGAGAATCCTTTAATCTGAAAATAACTATCTCTGGTCATTTAGGCATTCAGAGGCTACAGGCACAAAGAATTGGCTATTGTGGGAATTCCTCATGATAAAAACTAGAAATGGAGACCCTAAATTGGTCACATGAGCTTAGTTGATCATGCAGCATTCGAAATACGTTGCATGCATCTGGCAAGCAACTCTTCACCCTCCAGACATTTTTAAAATATATCTGATTCTCTCCTGTTAGGTAATGAAGTCAAAACTCTGCCTGTTTCCACATCCCTAAGTTTCAGCAGCTAAAGGCTGCTCTTGTATTATTAAACCATTTAAAGCTAAAAAGAAAATTCTTCTTCTGTGCTGTAATTTTAGGGAAAACAAATTTTTGTGTCCAAACACCAACTAGTTCACTTCAAAAATGCATAGCGAAAGGAGGAAATTCTCTTTTATTATTAGCATTTTTTAAAATAGGTACCTAATGATAACACCTGCTTGTAATTTAAGATGTACAAAACATGAATTGACATGCAGAACCCTTGCTCATGAACATCCACCTATTGTGCAATTTCCCCTTTTAGGCTACACAGCTGAGTGGTCTGTCTTTGAACTCAAATGCCTTTTCCTAGTATTTCCATTGGGAAAACTATTGTAATTCATGAGTTAAAACCCCCCTATTTTCATACCATTTTTTTTAAGATGACATTTTTGCTTCCTCTTAGAAAGTGTTGGGGTTTAGCTATTTTAGCAGATGCAATAATTTCAGAGAGCTGTTGTTGCATCAGCTTGTTATCACTGCAATATCAGTGGCCCTATTTTTATCCTTATTACACAGAAGCTGATCAAGATGAGTCATCTCATTTATAATTAGTCCCATGGTGGTCAAGCCTGTGAATGACAATCTAATTCTACATGACACCAGAGAGTCACAGCTGGGACGTACTCACTGTGGTTGTGACCTCCAAGGGAAAGCAAATAGTGATTTTGGAGCCTGCCTCCTTCCTGTACCTTCCTGTACAAGGTTCATAGCAGTGTTGAGTGGCTGTGGGTTACTGCACATTGCACAGCTGCAGTATATGAATGAAAGTATATAACCCACCCTATTCAAAGGAGGAATCATTAGGGATAGATATAATTTATAGCACGCACATTCAATCTCCTGCAGCCATTAATAAGGAGAAAAAAAGGCACCTTGCTTCTAGGTTATGGTGACGAGGGCAGTGGTGGTCTCTCGGCTGAACTGCGCACGTGGTTGAGTGTGCTACCTCCCTCCTAAGGTACCTTCCAGAGCCATGATGAGCCAAAGAAGTCATAGAAGAAGACTGAAGAAGAAGCATGACAAAAAAGTCACTCAGATACTCAGTTTAACAGCAAAACTGCCACTTTCTGTTACATTTAGCATTCCTGTTTACTGCTTTAAAATACATTCATTGGTTTTGAAACACTGCACTTTGGAGGTTTATCCACAGACACCCTGCATATTTTCCATGACTTTCATACAGTCTGATTTTTTCATCTTACATTCCTAGTTTATTAATGACCCTTGTTATTATTTTGTGGGGTTTTGCTGGTTGTTTTTTGTTGTTGTTGTTGTTGTTGTTTGTTTGTTTTTTTAATCTTACCCTGCTGTTTTGAATGTCAATATAAGCTATGTTGGGACAGGATATCATTCAGGATACATTTATATTTCAATTATATATCAAACATATTACCGTTTGAAAAAAATCTTCTAATTCAGGTACATCTGTGGTTTCATTTATTGTTTAATTGGTAAAGGGTCCTCATGCTTCTTGAGAGTTGTATTTAGAATAAGTGAGATATCAGTTTAATGGGATATGCTAAACTTAGACAGTGCTCTATTATTCTATGCTTTTTCACTTAATTTTTTAACACCTTCCCACACATGAGGGGCTGACACTCCAGGTGACTTGCCTAGACTCTAATTACTATCTAGTATTCTAGGAGAGAGACTTCAATTTTCAGTTGTGGCTCCTCCTTTAATTAAGGCTCCTAGGCGTTTATAGCTTCATGAGCTTCAAGGAATAATACAGAATAATCAACGTGAATAATGAAATATTAGTCAGCCCAAAGAAAGAGACGGCATAAGAATAACTAAAAAGCTTACAGTCAGACAACAGTGGCAAAAATTGCCACTACATCCCTGTAGCAGCCCCTAAATGCACAGGTATTTTGTACAAAATGGAACATTTCTGGAAAGAAGGGTTAAGAAATACAGTCTCTTAGAAGTGGAAGAAGTGGATTTGATGTTCTTCAGCAGACACAAGGCCTGCTTTGTTTAGTCTTTCTCTTCCATCTTAGACAGGTACCCTAATTATAATGCTGTGGGAAAAGTAGGGGTACAACACTCCAGTTTTGTAAGTGAGTGATATGATCTAGAGAATATACTGCATCATTTCGCTGAAGAAAAAGATATAGAACACTGAATACTTTATCAAGACTATTTGGTCTTGGGTAATTATGTGTGATATCATCAATCAGTCTCCAAGATGACACGCAGATGCTTAGATAACTTTACTAGCAGGATTTAGATCTTTAGGACCTTTAAGTGTCAGAAAAGAAAGTCAAATATTGTGGATTTTCCTGCATATTTTAAAAGCCCTGTTGTTTGTGCTCCTTGATAGAAAAGAATCAGAAAAACCAAAAGAAGAAACAGGCGAAAAATCCACAACAAATCTCGGAGTTCTTTCCCGAGAAAAATTCATCAATATCTTATGATAATCAATAACTTATGATATTAATTAGTTTATTCTTCTAGTCTTTCACACTAGTACACTATTGTGAATGGATCTGTTGCCAAGAAGCATAAAAAACTGTTTGTTGCCCAGACAACCATTGTAAGGGAAGATTAGGTCAGCCTTCAAGTTGCCATTAAATTGTCTGAAAAGATTAAAAGTGATTTGTCAAACATATATCTCTGAAATGTTTACTAAAGGAGTTTTTAAAATATGGCAACTGCCTGTAATAACTCAATTTCTGCATAGAAATGCCTCTCTTTTTGTTTAGTTTTCATACCAACAACAATAACAAAATATCCTACTGCTGCTGCAACACAATTTACTTTCTGGATATCTTGTTCCCCCACAGAGGACATAGGTGAAAAACAGAGAACATGCTTGGAACACTTGTGGATTTTATATGAAACTATCATTATTTTTAGCTGTTTCATAGGCCAATACAACTCCAAATTTAATGCTGAAGTTCATTTGGCAAATCCTCTGGATTGTAAGAGTGTCACTGTAGACAGTGCTTTTCCTTATCAGAGTGCTTTGGCAAAGAATCTGTCTCAATGGGGTTTTTTTCCCTCGTTTTGTTATGAGCCTTTGACTGAGAATGCCATTTATCCAGCTTAAAAAAACCCCAAAAATCCCAAAAAATCAACAACCCACAATCATTCTAGTGAGAGTTCAGTAATAGTTTCTTCCATTTTGCTTTCTTCTAATATTCTGTCAGAGCTGTTCCAGAAAAGTGATATGCACAAGAATGCTGATGGAGAAAAAAAGACTAGATAGAGGAGATTTAGAAGTTAGACAGACCCAATGGAATTATTTTCTTCACAATTTGTGAATTCTTGATTGGAAACCAGGAAGTTTATGAAAATTGCTTAAAGGTACTAGAGAATTGCCTTGGAAGTCCTGGTTTTGTAGCTCTTGTTTTTGCCATATTTACTGCTTCTGATTGTTAGTGGGAGGTTCTGTAACGATGACAAGAGGACTTTCAAAATTTTGCTAAGTTCTGATCTTTAGACCTTGAAGTATTTTTTTTCTTTTTGCAACCAGACTGGAATACAGGAAAAAAAAATTACATTTCATAGGTTCTATCCCATACAGACTCCAACAGCCTTTGTTTTAGATTCCTATGATTAAACATTCAGGGACTGTTCTATGCATACCAAGCAAAAATTGCAGCTAAATCAATATTCTTCAATTTTTTTAAACTTTGTTTAAATTCTCACATAGCAAAACTATGCCCGTGTTTGAGATTGTCATTGCTGGCCTACTACTCTGTTTAAAATGGAAGTGTTATCTTCTACTTTTCTACTTGAGTGAGAAGAGATAAAAACTTGGAAGAACTAGGTTTTGTAGCTTAACTGATTGCAATGGAACTCTGATTTTCTAGAATTGTGTGAATATTTCTGAATAGCAGAACTACTTCATAAGTTTGTGGAGAAACTATATTAGAAACGCTACACTTTAAAGTGGTGTGCTTATGTTTGGGGCCAAAAAGAATATATATAATAATATATATCTTTAGATTACAGAATCAGTGAGGTTGGAAAAGACCTCTGGGATCATCAAGTCCAACCTGTGACCAGACACCACCACGTCAACCAGGCAATGGCACTGAGTGCCACATCCAGTCTTTCCTTAAACATCTCCAGAGACAGTGACGCCACCACCTCCCTGGGCAGCCCACTCCAATATCTAATCGCCCTTTCTGTGAAGAAATTCTTGCTAATATGCAATTTAAACCTCCCCTAGGGAAGATTAAGACTATGTCTTCTTGTCTGCCTCTTGTTGCCCAGGAGGAGAGACCAGCCCCCACCTGGCTACAACCTTGTTTCAGGCAGTTGTAGTGAGTGAAAAGGTCAGTCCCGTGGATCTCATACACTACAGGCTGCAATCTGGCCAGGGCCATACTTTTTTCTACAGTCAACATGATAAATGATCAAATTGGTTGTCTAGAAAAAAACGAGAGAGACAGTGCCAGGTCTGAATGGACTAGAGGCATGAGTCCCTATCCAGTAAGGGACAAATACATAGAAATATATATGTACTGGCTTTTTCTTTTTGTTACGAAAACCAATTATGAACAGTAATTTGTTTTGCATAAATCAATTTTGTCATACAAGAACAATAACAGTTTTTGCTTAATATCAAACTAAGCACAACTAAGTTGGCCATTAGTGACATGCTCCTGATTTCCTCATCCATTTGGAAATTTCCGGATATTTGTACAAAAAAAACTTTAGTGTTGGAACACTTGTAGATCAATTTTGGCTACTGTATAGTTGTATAGGTGTTATTGTTAGCTCTACGTACTGTCAATATAGCAATACCCGCTGTTGTTGGTAGTGATAAGAAAAGAGCTTTTAATGATCTAACAATACCATAGAAAAGAGGTGTCACACTCTATTTTCTGTAGAAAGGAAAAATAAGTATGCTTACAAAGTGCTATACAGTGCTTTGCTGAGAAAAAGCTCTTAGTTTTTCTACATCCAAATACAATCTCAAACTCCATAAAGAATGCAATAATACTAACGCAGAAATCTGCCCAGAATAGTATTTCCAGCTCCTTAGCAGAACCAATTGTTCTGATGACCTGGTTTAGTCTGCTTCCAGTTAGAGAGTTAACTGCTCACAAAGCCCACTGCACTGTGCAGGCATCTTCTAAAATTCATGTTTTCTGTAGGCAAAATCAAATGCTTTGGACTCCTTGTCCATGGCTCCTGCCTTCCACTGTCACTGTAAAATATGCACAGATGATAGTGTGGCAGCTAAGATATTTCCTTATGTTTTTTAGCTGCTTGCAGTGGAAGGAGTGCACCAAAAGCATTCACCTGTTATGAAAAGGTAGAACCTTCCAGTAAAGCACACCAAACTAACAGAGCATCATGAAGAGGATTCTTTAAAGATACTAACCAAACAATCTTATCTTCATATTTGGTCTTCAATGACTGAAAAGCCAGTGTCTCTGAAATGCAGGTTTATTGACTATTTGTGACTTAACCTATAACTCGCAGATCACTATGCAGGTTGTATGTCAAAGTCCTTTTAGAGTTTTAAGTGACCTTTTAATGTCAATGTTTAACATCAGACTAAAACTAAAGCACTAATAGTTCTAGTGATTTTATCAAAGTGAAATAAATAATATTTATATTTTTCAACTTAGGCCTGTAAAATGTATCTACACATGTATGCTCACAGTGTCATCTTCTATACCTAATATTAGGCTGACAAGTAAGAGTAATAAAGTAAGAAAAAGTAAGAAAGTAAGGTATATAGAATAACTAATTTGTTAAGGTTATCAGGTTTCAGTTTACATGGCCTCTCACTCATCATGTCAAGTGCACGATAATTATTTAGAAACAATTTGGCAGAATTTTTTTTTCTTTTGACTGATATTTTTAGAAGACATCTTAAAACAGAAATTCTAGCTGCCTTTGGATTTATAGAATCCTCCTCATCTGAAGTAAATAACCCTTTAGTTTGATATCACAACTCTCTTTTTTTTTTTTTACAAAGTTTTGCTTTGTTCTCCCCTGCTTGTCATGGTATCTAGTAAATCTTCCTTCCTTTCTCTTTTTTCCTGCAATCAGAACAAGGATTACAGCCTCTGTGTTTCTTTTGGTACTGTGTTTGCTTTCATTACTAGTCTAGCGGGCATCCAAGTCCTTGGGTGTGAAAAGTAAGAAGGATGGCAGAAGTGTGCACAATTGTACATGTGAATTGTTCATTCTGCCTGGATGTTTGTGGTTTCTTCCATATTTCTGCATTGCAAGACAATTCTTAGTTGTTTATTGTGGACATGAAATCTACGATAAACTTCGTATTTATAATATATATTTACATCTATATTTACAATTACATATAATTTTATTTTATTTATATTTATGGTCTTTAAAATTTGCAGTATTTTTAATCTATGAGTCCAATTCAGAATTCAGTGCTATTAGGTGCTATCAACATATTCTGCGTGATTCTCATGATCACCATCTCATTTTCTCTGAATGCTTAAATACAGTGCACAAGATGGTTATGGTAGGAGCTGATTAATGTACCATTTAATTGTTACCTCAGAGTACTATGAGTAAGATTTTGCAAAAAGGTGAACTGACTATTCTAGATGTAAAAACCAAAATTAATCATAGACTTCATAGACTGGTTAAGGTTGGAATAGAACTCTTAAGATGATCAAGTACGTCTGCCGACCTATGCACCACTACCGTGGTCACCATTAAATCATGTCCTCAGGCACTATACCCACAAGTTTTTTGAACACTTCTGTTGCGGTGGTTCCGGCAATGGGAGTGACCGACGAGCCAAAGGGCCCCAGAGCGGTAGTCCACTGGTGGGAAAGCTTGCAGGTCTGAAGTCACCCCCTTAGGTGAGAAGGAATGTCTCCTCCATCAGGCACCCCTGTATCATGTTAATCCTCCTCCGTTGGTTGGCCCGTTGGCCTCCCTGCCCCCTTTTACCCTATATGTCTCAGGTCCAGAAAGTTCTCCTTTCCTTGTCTCCCCATTGGCCCCTGTTGCTTTGCCACTCCCCTCAGGTTTTCCCATTGGCTCCCCTACCCTAGCTCCGCCTGTGTACCGCCCCTGTACCCTCAGACCATTGGCGCTTGGTGCTCTCTCCGCCCCATACCTTCCCCATACTTAAACCCTGGACGCGCCCTTTGTTCTTGTTTTTGTTGCTGGATCTCTTCACGTGTCGCTGCAATAAACCTACCCTGTAGAACTCCGAACGAAGACCCCTCCCACCTCTTTATCTCCGGCGACACTAAGGAAGATCTGTGTGAGTGTGTGGCTGGCTGCCTGTGTGCTTGCACCGGGTGTCAGTGTGTCAGTGAGGTGCTCAGGTGCACCACCTGAGCAGACAAAGGGGACGCTTTTGGGAAGGACGCGGCACTTACCGTGACACTGCACCACGTCACACTTCCTGGGATGATGACTCCACTACGTCCTTGCACAGCCTCGTTGCCCTGGGTAAACCCCCCAAAAAAGGGGGGGGTATTCTATAGGGAGGTATTGTATTCTATATCTTTGCTACACCAGCCTGATTATCACTGTCTCTTCCAGACTTGGGGCTGGAAGCAGAACTGGGGTGTCTTGCTGTGGGCTTGCAGAAGTGGGGCATGCCAGGCTCCCTTTAAGGGCTGGGGAACACCCAAGCAGAGCCTCTTTCTTGTTTCTTGCTGGCCTGTCCAGAGAGTTGCCTGGGGCAGGGTCTCCCAAGAAATTTCATTCCACAATCCTAAACTGGGAGAAAATGTCACAACACCATTTTTGGCTGTGGTTGCTGCGGGTTTTGTAAGCTCCTACCTCCCCATTTTTTTGTTCCAGGGGAAGGTTGAGCCGAGGGGCTCAAAGCATTTTGTTTTCTTTGTTCCAAGGGAGTCCACAGGTTTCAGCACCTTTGTATCTAGCGTTTATTACTATTACTGTGGTTGTTGCTGGTTTGGTTTTCAGTAAACTGTTATTTTTTCACTAACATCTTCTCACATTCCTCTCCTTATTGGTGAAAGGGAAGTGGTTAAACCTAAAGGGAAGGTAGCTACAGGCTCCACCCTGTAAATTGTTTTAAACCAAGACACTGTTCCAATGCTATACAACCCTTTCTGTGAAGAATTTTTTCCAACTATCCAATCTAAACCTCCCCTGCCCAACTATGGCCAAAATGTAGCCATTTTCTCTTGTCCTGTCACTTGGTACTTGGGAGAACAGACTGATCCCAGCCTGGCTGCACCCTCTTTTCAGGTAGTTGTAGAGAGTGATAAGGTCTCCCCCCAGCCTCCTTTTCTCCAGGCTAAACACCCCCAGCTCCCTCAGCAGCTCTTCACAGGACGTGTGCTCTAGACCCTTCCTCAGCTCTGTTGCCCTTCTCTGGGCTCACTCCAGTGCCTCAATGTCTTTATTGCCATGAGGGCCCAGTATAAACACAGTATTTGAGGTGTGGCCTGACCACTGCCCAGTACAGGCAGCAGTCACTGCCCTGGTCCTTCCTGGCCACCCAGGCACTCACTGGCTGAGGTTCAGCTGCTGTCAACCAGCACCCCCAGGTCTTTTCCCCTTTCCAGCCCCTCTACCCCAAGCCTGTACCTTGGCATGGGGGAATTGTTGGGACCCAAGGGGAGAAGCCGATACGTGACCAAGCTGATTCTCGTGAAATTGTCCTCAGCCCGTCTATCCAGCTTCTCTGGAGTCCGGAATGTCTGGACTAAATCTGTGGATTCAATCTGGAGATGGCAGAAAGGAAAATAAAAGCTAATTTTTAAAGTATTCAAGGCATAATTTGATGAAATCCAGCAGAAAAAATACAGGCAATGGCAAATTCAATCCCATTTTCATTAAGGCCAAGTATTAACAGCTTTGTGGTAAAAAATTTTCCCAAGAAGAACACAGTTAAGTGTAAAATGATCCAGACTTTTTCAATTAGCTTTCTTTTTGTCTATAAGTTAGATGCTTGAATTATAATACCTTTGGAAAATAATAGCGCGGGCTAGTTTAACATATCCTCACAAGTTTGTGAAAATTGTGACTTGCCATTACTTGTGTGTATTTGTGAAAAGGACTGTTGGTGTCACAAAATCTAGAAACAGATCTGGAGCACTGAAGTAGTAACAATTTACTATTTTATATCAGCCCAAAAGGTACAGGGGTTATATCTTCTTCTTGAAGAATGAATGGTTGTGTCAGTTCCTATTACAGTAATACAAAGGTCTGTGTTCATTGCCCAATTGGTTTTCTTTTCTGTACTTTTTTCTGTATGTAGTGAATTGCACAACTCCACCTTTGGACAGAACTGCAGTAGCTAAATATACCTGTTCTAAATTTTTCTGGTTTATTTATTTTACTTTGAGTGTTTAATTCTATTCTTGAGTCAATTACGCTCAATAAGTGTTAGTGAATCTGTAATGGCAATACAGACTACAAAACTGGAGAGTGACTTGCCCGAAATTTCCGACTACAGTAACATATATTCACTCATATTCACTTTCCCTTTATGTGTCAAATATTTATGTGGTTTTGCCCTGAAATGTCTTGATGTCAATGCTTATGCTACTGTGAGTAAAGGATTCAAACATTTTTTACCCTACAGGGCCAGCATTATTAGCTTGCACATGCAGCCAAAAATTTTGCATCTCTGTAGTAATATCCTTGAACTCGTAGGTGTTTTAGGACTAAGATTTATAAGTGTACTGATAGAATTTATAGAGACTGATGAAAAATATTAAAATATATTAAGCATATTAAATTAAGCATATTAAAAATTTTAAGGATAAATGCTTTCTTTTTTTCTTCCTTTTTTTTTTTTTTTTAATTAAATGGATGTTACAGATGATGGGAAGAAATTCTGGTAGTTCAGTTAAAGATGGAAGGGGTTAGGTAACTTTGATTACTCTCACATCATGGAGCAACAGTTATAGAAACAAATCAAAGAAACAAACTAATGAAATGCAAGGGGAGATGGAGCCTTAAACTGCTTAACTGAATTGTCGCAAGCATTTCAGACAAGCAAGCCCTAAAAGAAATATTGTGGTTGGTAGGGAAGGAGAGAAGGATCTGATACCCCCTTCAACAAGGTTCCTTGTGCAAAGCCTAAAAAACACATTTGCAGAAAATCCTTACAAACTTTCAAAACACATTTCCACAGTGTGGATTCATTTTTCACAAATCTCAGTAAGATGCAAATGCTCTATTTCCCCGTTCCGTTTACTTCCACTGGAGTGCACGTTTCACAAGTGTCAAAGCTGTAGACAAGGGTCAAGTTCTGGTCCATCCTTTGCAGATGCGTGAACTAAACATTACTTTGGGCAGAAGTAAGACTCAACAACACATTCAACATAAGGGGACAAAGAAATGTGCATCTCTTTACAGGATCAGTCAAAATATGTAAAATTTCAGCTTTCCCTTCATTCTTTTCTTTTCAACAGATGTACAGAATTTCCCTTTAAGGCAGAATACAGAAGACCTATCAAAATCTTATTTAGCCGTTCAGAAGCAAAAGGCAGGCAAGACCTCTTGCCAATGGTAGCAAACATGCAAGTAAAGAAACATACTTCATTTTAATTAGCAATGTCAGATTTGTAACCCTGCAGTTGTTTCAACATGATTAATTCTGGGTCAGCTTTAAGAATTCTAGAATCATCAGTTCACTGCACCATAAAATAAGCCACTTACAAGTCAGATTCTCAATGTATTATCAGTTTAACAGACCAAAAAATTATAAGAATTACTTCCTCTCCAAATTTATTACTTTGTAATTTTTAAGATAACATTGAGTATAGCTGAAAATGAATTTTAACACCATTAAGTGAATATTCCCATGGAGTCTTTTTTAATTAATCTAAAATTCTCTCTGCTGATCCCTGGCTCTGCATTCACAATTAGTACATTCATAATAAAGGCACAAACCAGTGAGGATTAAACTTTGGCAACATGAAATGAATAAAAAGTACTGTTTCACACACACGGCATGACCAAAAATGCTAATAAACATAATGCTCTTGTGCAGCATTTTTATTCCTACAAAAAGAAGAAAAAATAAATTCTTCAAAAGAAATCCACAAAACTACAGGAAGTATCAGAATTAGCTGGTCCTTTTTTAAACACTGAATGACTACTCTGTGGATATAATGTTTTTGTAAGCCTGTTTCTGTCGGGAAAGCAATTAATAAATGAGAGGTATTGTCTGGTTTTGGGGTTTTTTTTTGTATTTTGGTACTTCCCAAAGTATATTGTTGCAGAACCAGAACTACAGTATTGGCCCTGAAGCTTAGGATCCCAATGGAACTACTTCTCCTGGTTAAAACATGCAAAAGACTGAATCACGAGGTGCCTACTTGCTAACATGCAAGACAGAAGAAGCTCATAATGGGAACTTCTCTTCTGAAATACTGAGTGAAAGGATTTAGCATGGTACAATATCTCATTCTTAGCAACTACTATGGGTTATCTTTAATTTCATGCCACATGGCTCA
This sequence comes from Falcunculus frontatus, assembly GCA_013398115.1. NCBI lineage: Eukaryota > Metazoa > Chordata > Aves > Passeriformes > Falcunculus > Falcunculus frontatus. The sequence continues at coordinate 1,502,666 of VZRV01008493.1, read as the reverse complement.
TCATGGTTTTAACAAGAAAAAAATGTCAGATCCTGCTCTTCTTCAATTTAAAAGTCATCTGGGAGTAAATAGTCAAATGATATACTTTGGAATGTGGGTTAAAGTGCATAAGCGTCAGCAACCAGAGATCAAAGATTTTGATGTGTCAATATTTCATTATTTATTATACTAGTGTTAGTACAACATTGTAGTAGGTTCAGTATTCAGTTTTTATTACAAAATTGAGAACCTCTTTAATGAAACAGATTAAGAAATAGCAGGCTAAATACTGTTGATGTTCCTTTCAATTTTATTTTTTAAATTTTTTTTTCATCTGCTCAGCTTCTGGAAATAGTATTAGTTCCAAGAGTTACTGATGGGGCCTGTCAAAACTCGAGTCTTTGTCACAATAAAGGAAAGGATATAAAATTCTGTTCCTCAGTCTGCTTTCACATTAGTTTACACCAATTTCCTCTTTTGCTTTCAATGCTTTTCAGGCCAGTCAGTTCCAATGTAGAATTAAACATTTCTGAATATTTCCACACATGTTCTTGCATATGCCTCTTCTGATATAGCAAGGAACATCTGGTTTTCATCATGTATAATGCATTTATATTTCTGCCTTCTTCAGTGTTAGGTTGCTTGTTAGAAAATAATCTTCAAAGAAAACAAAGTATCACCAGTTTATCCCAGCCTGAAGACTAATAGCTCATAGAGAATAATATGGGAAGATTTGACTGCTTAATTATAAGCTGTACGTAGAAGCAGGCTAAGAAAATAGATTTCATTAACTTGGTAATGTAAATTCTGCTACTCAATGTTTTCTGAGTATGATCTATACATACCCCCACATATTTTGTTAATTACATATATTTAAAATTTTCATGTATTTATAAGCAGTATGTTCAACCTCTCCTTTTATTGACACAGAGTCACAAAGGAGAACTTAATTGCTGTAACATTCTCCTACTGAGTCCATTGAAAAAAATGTAGCCGTGTAAAAAAGCAGTGAATTTGTTCCCCTACTTTAACATTATATTTGATCATTTACCAGCAGTTCTGGCTAGTTGGAGAAGTCCCAGTTGACTGGAAATTACGAATGTAATGTCCATTTACAAGAAGGGTTGGAAGGAAAATCCAGGAAATTACAGGCCTTTCAGACCTCTGCCAGTACTGGGGGAGGTCACTGAGCAGTTTATCCTGAGTGCCATCATGCAGCACATATAGCAAAACCAGGGGTTCAGGCACAGCCAAAATGGGTTTATGCCGGGCAGGTCCTGCTTGACCAACCTGATCTCCTTCTAAGGTAAAGTGACGCACTTCGAGGGTGACAGCAAGGCTGTGGATGTGTCTACCTAGACATATCCTACTCTACCTAGACTTTACCTAGTAAAGTTCCTGATACCATTTTCAACAGCATCCTAGAGAAACTAGCCCCCCATGGTGGGAACGGATGCACTTTATTATGGGTTAAAAAGATGACTGGATGGCTGGGCCCAGAGAGTGGTGGTGAATGCAGCTAAAACTCATTGGAGGCCAGTTACTAGTGAGGTTCCCAGGGCCTGGTATTGGTCCAGTCCTGTTTAAAATCTTCATCAATAACCTGGACAAGGGGGTTGAGCAAGCCCTCAGCAGGCTCTCAGACAGCACTAAGTTGGGTAGAGTTGGGTAGTGGATCGATGGGCCAAGACCATGATTTTCATGAGGTTCAGTAAGGCCAAATGCCAGGTCCTACACTGTGATCACAACAGTGATACAGCCTGGGGGAAGAGTGGCTTGAGAGCTGCTCAGCAGAAAGCTGGGGGTAGCTGGTTGACAGCCAGCTGCATATGAGCCAGCCATGTGCCCAGGTGGCCAAGAAGGCCAATGGCATCCTGGCTGGTATCGAGAATAGACTAGCCAGCAGGAGCAGGGCTGTGATTGTCCTCTCCTGTACTTGGCTCTGGTGAGGCCACACCTCGAGCCCTGTCTTCATTTCTGGGTCTTTCACTTCAAAAGGACATCGAAGTTCTGGAGCAAGTCCAGAGAAGGGCAGCAGAGCTATTGTCTGGACATGAGTCTTGTGAGCTGCTGAGGGAGCTGGGGTTATTTAGCTCAGAGAAAAAGAGGACCAGGGGGAACCTCATCGCTCTCTACAACTGCCTGGAAGGAGGTTGTAGCAAGCTGGGAGTCAGTCTCTTCTCACGTGTCTCAAGTGAAAGGATGAGGGTAAATGCCCTTATGTTTCACCAGGGAATGTTAAGATTAGTTATTAGAAAAAACTTTGCTGAAAGAGAGGTTGCGCTTTGGAATAAATTGCCCAGGAAAGTGGTGGTGCAGTCACCATCTCTGTAAATCTTCAGGAGGTGTCTGGATATGGCACTTGGAGATGTGTTTTAGGGATGATTATGGAAGTGCTGCATTGATAGTTGGACTATATGATCTTGAAGGTCTCTACAACTTTGATGATTCTGTGATTCTGACCCTTTAAGATAAAATAGCTACTGAAAATCATATTGAAATATGTCTGTATGTCTGCATAATGCTTTTTGATCTGCTACCTTTATGTGTATATGAAGTTTGGTTACATTAATGTCTATTCAAACACTTCTACATTCTAAAGGAAGGAAAAATTTTCTTTTACTGAAAATAAGAGCTTCTTTGTCATCTCCAAAGCTTTTAATTTTCTTACCTGCCACATAAGACAAGCCCAAGTACATCTCTGATTAATCCGTCTGGTAAGCGCCACTGGCATTTAGAATGAATTTGGCCTGCTGCTCAAAGAAAGACATTGAAATTATTTTATTCTCTTTACAGGAATGCAAATAAAACCACTGAAAAAGGGTTAAAAAAGACCATGGCAGTTAAGAAGGGGTTAATTTTGTATAAACTGTGATCTCGTACAGGAAAAGAGAAATTTCAACATTTTTAAAGATACAATCCTGATATTTTTCTAAGTCTCTTCATTTTGGATGGTAAAGGCTTTGCTTTCTATTCAGGATATGTCATGCCTGCTGCTCCCTGGACTATGTTTACATATAGCTTGTCAGAATAAACCAACTCATTTAACTGCCAGGTGCACTACTTAACACAACAGTGCAGAGAATCCGTGTAAGTCCAAACTCCTCCTTGCTTTTGAAAAGAAAAATATTCTAGCATTTTTTACTAGAAAATCTAGTATGAGTATCAAGTGATTTGACAAGGTCTGGTCAACAGAAAAATACAGCACAAGTAGAGAAATATTTTTTGCCGTGCTTCAGCATGCTTCTCTTTGCACAGTCATGATGTTACTATTAAGAAAGATGTACAAATGATGTGAACAGAAGTGGATAATTCTGTGCAGATACAGTTCTTTATTCTGTTGTATTCTGAATGCAGTCTTTGAGGACTGTCAAATGTTACAGATTCTAAAAAGGCCTGAACAGATAAACTTTTTGAAAAGTGCCACTGGATCTTTCTGTTCTTGTTATTTACTCTGGTTTCTAGTAATTAAAGTCACCTCAGGTTTGAATTTTCAAGAAATGAAATGACCTCATTTAAAACTGATTCTCCACACCCCCCCTCACTCCCCGGCCCAAATTACTGCATTACAATAAATAAGGAGATAAATTCTGTGGTTTAGATGTATGAAGAATTCTATGGGTAAATACCCACAGCAAGTATACTAAATCTGACAGTTTTATTCAGACTTGCTTGTATTAGTGTAGCTGACAATAAAAATTGTCTCAGAGAAGCAAAGAAAGAGTTCAGAACACTTTGTATGTGTCTGTTTACTTTTGGCTTTGAATAACTATTATTTTTTTATGTACTTTACACCCAGAAGAGGCTTTTGGAAAAGAATGCTTCATACATTAAACACATATTTTCAGCCAGTACATTCTGTAAATATTTAGGTAAATGAAGAATACCGCTGGTTATTTTTCTCTTGAATTGTCCCCAAGGTTTTTTTGTTTGGTTTTTTTCACCAGAACCCTTATAACTTGCAAAGCGTTCATACCAGTTGCATTACAAATAAAGCAAAACCCTGGCTGACTGTGGTTTTTAAAGGGTGCGCACAGGAGAGCATTCAGCCTTACAATTTAATTCAGCATAGGATTTGATTCCACATCAGTGACCACAAGCTGGGTACAATGCTTCATTCAAATTGAGCAGTGAAAAGTAAATTATTACAGTGCCTCATATCTGTTCTGGTACTGAGATATGATAGCCTGAACTGCGAGCAAAAGGAAGACTGTAAAATATATTCTTCCATTTTGGTTCACACCCAAAATCTGCCCAGCAAGCATTCACTGGACAGGTGCACTCTTCACTGAGTTAAAAACTGGCTGGATGGCTGGACCCAGAGAGTGGAGGTGAATGGAGTTACATCCACCTGGCAGCCAGGTGCTAGTGGTGTTGCTAGGGGCTAAGTGTTGGGGCCAGACCTCTAATATCTTTATCAGTGATCTGGATGAGGGGTTCAAGCTCTCCCTCAGGCACTTTGGAGATGACACCAGTTTCAGTAGGAGTGTTGATCTGCTGGAGGGCAGGAAGGCTCTGCAGAAGGATCTGCATGGGCTAGATCGATGGGCCCAGGCCAACAGTATGAGGCTCAGCAGGTCAAAATGCAGGGTCCTGAACTTTGGTTGCAACATTCCCAGGCAGTGCTATAGGCTGCGGGCAGAGTGGCTGGGCAGCAGGAAAGCTGCCAGGCAGAAAATGACCTAAGGGTGCTGGTTGACTGTGGCTAACCATGAACCAGCTGTGCCCAGGTGGCCAAGAAGGCCAAGGGCATCCTGGCCTGTATCAGCAAGAGTGTGAACAGCAGGACCAGGGCAGTGACATTCCCCCTTTGCTTGGCACTGGTGAGGCCACACCTTGAGTTCTGTGTCCAGTTCTGGGCCTCTCATGACATCAAAGATGTTGAGGGGCTGGAGCATGTCTAGAGAAGGGCAATGGAGCTGGGGAAGGGTCTGGAGCACAAGTCCTGTGAGGAGCAGCTGAGGGAGCTGGGGGTGTTTAGCCTGGAGAAACGGAGGCGGGGGGAGACCTTTCTGCTCTGTACAACTGCCTGAAAGGAGGCTGTAGACGAGTGGGGGTTGGCCTCTTCTCCCAGGCACCAGTGACAGGACAGGAGGAAACTGGCTCAAGCTGTACCAAGGGAGGTTCAGGTTGGAAAACAGGAAGAATTTCTTAACTGAAAGAGTGGTCAAATATCAGAATCGACTGCCCAGGGAGGTGGTGGAGTCACCGTCCCTGGAAGGGGTCAAGAAAAGAGGGAATGTGGCATTCAGTTCTGTGGCTTAGTTGACATGGCAATGTTTGGTCAAAGGTTGAACTCGATGATCTTGGAAGACTTTTCCAACCTTAATGATTCTGTAATTCTCTTAATGATTCTATAGTTCTCTTATTTTGGCTGCGTCACTTTTGCCTTAGGACAGGATGTAAAACTGGGTGTATGTAGTGGGATATTTCTTTTGTCATATGTTTTTAGTAACCAACAATCTCAGGACTTCCAGAACTATTAATATATTCATGTCCTCATGCTAACACCCCTCTGAAATTCCTCCCTGGAAATCTATACATTTCTACGTGCCCCTTCAATTCAAATCAAATTGTTCCATTTCTCTCCCATCTCTCATTTTTAGTACAATTTATCCTTGTGGTTTTCCCTCTGATGACTGTGATTATGCAGCTACTGGCAGCACTGCTTCTGCTGACGTAATCTTGTCTCTGTTTACTTCTGATTTAGCGTGGATAGCAGCATGCAGTCAGGAAGATGCATCCTCAGAGGTTATCACTGTGGATGACAGATCTGATTTGGTTTCTTCTATACTGTGAAGGCAAATCATGACCAAGGATATAATATGCAACATGAATTCATAGTTTTTAGTTGCTGGAACAACTTGGATCCAAACAAGGATGTCAAGGGTCTGTGTTTCCTAGGTGTCAGATTCAACTAAGGACACAAGAATGTTACAGCAACCAACCAATTCCAAAACTCTTGGAAAATCAGACAGGCATAGCTTTTTTCAAATAAATTTTGTAGTGAGTGGTCAAAGTGAAGTAAGGTCATCCTGCTCCTGCAGCCTTCTCCAGTTAATTTACTTTTTCTTCGACAAGTTATGAAACCACTGATTCTTTCTTTGTGAGACAGAAAATTCTAGCTCCTAGAGAGAGCAAATTGGTCCAATCCATGTGCAAGGAAAAAAAATTGGTTCCTAGAAAAAGGCCACAGTGGGATGCTAATTTATTCTGAATCTGTGTAGCTGGAATCAAGAGAATCTTGTCCAGGTGCTCTACTGCACATGTTCCAGCGGTTTGTGAAAATGAAATTTTTCAGCTTTGTAGAAAAGAATATATCCTTAACACTGGCTTTTGTTCTTCACATAATGAAATTATACTCTGCAGGATAGTCTAAATACACTGAGATTACCAATGAATTCTTTATGACCCCTAGGTGATTCTCTGTATGGGATCAATATAGTCCAGTCATTATTTAAACAGTGGAGCCCATTCTATGCAACTTATGTTTTAAATCTTCATGGCCATTTGAAAACAATAATCAGCCAAAAATTTCTTTCTTTTCTTTACTTTTTCTTTACTTTTTTTTTTCTCTGTTCATGCAGTCTTTTCAAACTGTTTCTTTTCAGTGGTGTACAAATTTTTTTCTGTCATGTATTTAATATTCCTAATTGGTACTTCAGAATACAGATGAAATAAACATAATTTACTGGAAACTGAAGCTTACAAAAATTATATTATCTTCTTAATATCTATCTTCAGTAAATACATGAGGTCACCAATACTTGTGTTTAAAACACAAGAGTGACCCATAAGATATTAGCCCTATTTTCAGTAATTTAAGAGAGTGAAATTTTAAAAAGACAAATTGACAGTTCTTTATTGCTTGGGAAGAGACTCTATCCCAAAACTTTATAATGGGAACAGGTGAAGTTAAGTAGTGGGATTGTCCCTACTATAGGAGTGTGCTGGAGCTGTTAAAATTGGGCCCCAGTCACTTGTGTAATACTATTTAATAATGCTGTTTTCATTGTTTAGAAATTTAGGGTATCTATGTAAAATAATCCTTCTTATTACATAGAACACATAAAAAGAAAAAAATAAAGCAGTTCAAGTGTGGTTTTCCTAAACCAATAAACAAAGTGAATACAAGTAAATGGGCGAATTATTATTGCATAGGCCTATGCAACTACGCAGCATTTCAAACCTCATTTGCTTGCAAGTATAGTAGAACTTCCAGGCATTTAATTCAACATGAAACCACAGTTTTTACTGTTTGCATTACACATTATGTACCCAACAAATTTTGATTACTAATTACAGCATTTATTTTTTTTGTTTCTATTTGTTTACTTGGTTCTTCTTGTATAGTTTGAAATTCAGACTTTACCGCTTTGAATATATTGGAAAGTACTCTCTTTGAGAGAAGGGATTTGATTTGAAGACTAAAATTTAATCTATTTCGATAGCTGGTTCCACATAGTGCAAGACTGTGGTGAAAGTGAGGTATTATACATATCATAGGTAGTTAAAGTATCTGTTTAGGTAGAGGATTATGTTGCGGTTCTTTGACAAATCCACACAGTCTTGGGAAATGATTGACGTTGTTGACTCTTGACTCTTCTGTTCAATTTGTCCTGCAAACCAGCTGTTGTTGCAGACTATGTTGCATTACTATATTACATTCACTTTGCTCCTTCTTTTTCAGAACTGTGATTTTTTTTTTGACGGAAAGACTGTGTTTGATTTTTTGTATTCTTTATGGAAAAGCATTGCAAAATTATATTCTTGATCCCTCTGGTTCATGAGCATGACAGTATACATACTAATCATTAAAAATGGAATTTTCCAGAGATGTGGGAACAGGTTGCCCAGAGAAGTAGCAGAGTAACCATCCCTGGAACTGTTTAAAAAATGTGTGGATGTGGCACTTGATATGGTTTAGTGGTGAATACAAGGGTGCTAGCTTGGTGGTTGGACTCATAATCTTCCCACGTTAACAATCCTGCTTTTTCTTGCTCCTTCATGCAGTGATTTTACCAATTCCTCTTTGACCAGTGCTTGTTCAGATGGTGGACCTGCATATGCTCTGAAATCTATCCCCTTCAATTACTTTACCAGATGTGCAGGCAACATTACACAACAGGGGAATAGTGTAGATGTAGAAAAATATCTACTGTAATTGGGGACGGAATTGGAGCAGGAATATTATGTATTAAAAAAGGCAACAAATTTAGCAAGGTGCTGAAACCTTCAGTCCTTTAATATTGTTAAATATCCTAATAAATTAATTAAAAAAGGCTGGTTTCAGCCATTTTCTTGGCACCACTGTGTATCAAGATGGGTTTAACATTTCATCTCTGAAATACATTCTGGTTATTGAATTCTGCAACAATGTAATTATCTATTTCTTTATTTTGCTGTCTTTGTTTGAAATGGTATTAAATGCTACAGCAAAATGAAGCAAAGACATAGGATATGAACAAGTTTTTTTTTCAAATATAGACCTCCCTGGCACTTGAAAGGAGTGCTCTGTAGCAGAGCCTCGTGAGAATGAAGAATTCTAATGGACTTACCTCCTCATACAATAGAAATTGCATGATTAGCGTCCTTGTGAAATTAAGAGTTTTAGCTAGTTCTTCATGACTAAAATCTTCATATTGCCTTCCTTTATTGCAGTTATTACAGCACAGCTTAGGAAAGTGGTTACATCTTTTTAAAAGGGCACTGCCCCTAATTACCAGCAAAAGAGTCTGAGCAAAACACTCTGATTTTACATCACAACAAATATATTTGTACTTGGAGGAATAATTAATGCAGCTGTGGGTCAGCTCTTAGGTTCCTCCTATTGTTACTTAGATTAATTATGCAATTATTCAGAGTTTATAATAAATCTCAGTATAGACCCAACTGATGAACATGGTAGATCAAGAGTATCCTCAGAAGAATGTCTTTTCAAAGGACTTAGTGATGAATTTGTAGCTCTTTTTCCCTCTGTAATGTGACAGAAGTGTCCCCCTGCTGCTTCCTGCAAATCAATGTTCTTGGCAAGGAGATGGCCTTCAAATCATAGAGTCATAGACTCATTAAGGTTGGAAAAGACCTCTAAGATCATCAAATCCGGCCATCAACGTAGCAGTATGGTTTCTTTACTGCCATATCCACACATTTTTTTAACATTTTATAGGATGGTGACCACTTCCCTGGGCAGTCTGTTCCAATGCTTTATAACTCTTTCTGTTAAGAATTTTTTCCTAATATCTAATCTAAACCTCCTCTGGAACAACTCGAGAACATTTTTTCTTATCTTGTCACTTGCTACTTGACAAAAATGACCAACGCCCACCTCATTACAACCTCCCTTCAGGTAATTGTACAAAGTGATAAAGTCCTCCCCGAGTCTTCTTTCTTGAGGCTAAATAACCCCTGTTCCTTCAGCTCTTCCTCACAAGACTTGTGTTTCAGACACTTCATCAGCTCCATCACCTTTCTCTGGACATGCTCCAGCACCCCAGTGTCCTTTCTGAAGTGAGGCATCCAAAACTGAATGCAGCACTCCAGGTGCAGCCTCACCGGTGCCCAGTACAGGGGAATGATCACTGATTAATCCTGCTGGCCACACTATTGCTGATACAAGCCAGGATGCTGTTGGCTTTCCAGGTCACTTGGGCACACTGCTGGCTCATATCAGCTGGCTGTCAACCACTATCACCAAGTCCCTTTCTGCTGAGCTGCTCTCAAGCCACTCCTCCTCCAGCCTGTAGTGCTGCATGGGGTTGTTATGACCCAACGGCAAAACTTGACATCTTATTAAATCTCGTGCTATTGTCCTCAGCCCACAGGTCTACTATGTCCAGGCCCTTCCCCAGAGACTTTCTACCTTCCAGCAGACCAACACTTCCACCCCACTGGGTGTTATCTGCAAACTTACTGAGGATGCACTTGATCCCCTTGTCCAGGTTATTGCTGAAGTTATTAAACAGGATCGGACCCAATACTGAGCCCTGGGGAACCCCCCTTGCTAACTGAGCTTAGCTCCATTCAGCAGCACTCTCCGGGCCCAGCCATCCAGCTTCTATTGTATCCAAAGTGTATCTGCTCATGACATGGACAGCAAGTTTCTCCAGGAGAATGCTGTCGAAAATGGTGTTGAAATGGTGTTGAAACCATGATCTGCTGCTTGTTCTGTACTTTTTGCCTGATGGCACTCAAGAGGTTCTGCCCCATGGTCTTTCCTGCACCCACACTGAAGTAGCTGAAGGCCTGTAATTCCCTGAATCATCCTTCCAACCATTCTTGTAAATGGGTGTCAGATTTTAAAACTTCAGTCATCTGGGACCTCCCTGGTTGACCAGGTCTGCAGATAAATGACTGAAAGTGGCTTTGTGAGCTCTTCTGCTTCTTCTTTCGGTGAATCCCATGAACTTCTGTGGTCTAAGAGGCATAGCAGGTCACTCACCATGGATTATGGGTGCTTCATTCTGCTCCCTGTCCCTGTCTTCCAGCTCAGAGGCCGGGTACATTGGTGACAACTGGTCTTACTATTAAAGACTGAGGCAAAGACGGTATCGAGTACGTCAGCCTTTTCCTAATTCTCTGTCATTATGTTTTCCCTGATAACCAGTAAAATATAAAGATTCTCCTTAGCCTTTCTTTTGTTGCTTTTCTAGCCCCATAAGTGGACAGTGAGGTGGACTGAAAGTTGACTGCCAGATTCAACGTGTTGGTGATTAGTGGCAGTGTAAACCACCTCTGCTGTTCTCCATCATCCACTGAGTTGGTCAACTCAACCTAGAAACCTGTAAGTTCGGTTAAGGGGGATTCCTCCTTTCCAAGTCCCAGCTGGCCATTCCCAATAACATTCTTGTCCCTTGTGTAATTCAGGACTGGACTATGAAAAACACTGACCGGCTCACCCAGGACTTGGGGATGTACCGCATCAAGTCCTATGAGCCTAAGAATATTCTACTTCTTTAAATGTTCTCTGACCTGTTCCCCCTCTTAAAGTAAGTTTTCCTTGTTCCAGACTTTCCTTCTCATACTAGGAGCCTTGGATTCCCACTAATTGGTCTTACCAGGAGAGATTGAGGCAAAGACGCATCAGGGACTTCTTTCATGTCTTTTGCCACCACGAAAACGCAAAATTGCTCTTTTGCCGTAGATAATCAGCTAATATTTTTAATATTAGCACCTCTGGAAAGCATGTGAGATGAAAAAAATTCATAGGAAGGAGGAAGAGTATCATTTAAAAGACTAATCAAACAACCCTGTTGCAACCAAATGGAGATTTTCTCCTCTTTAAAACAGCAGAGTAATAATTACTCTTTTAAATGAACCTGCCTATGGATTTCCACTCTAAACCCTTTCTTAAATATTTCCTTCTGCTATTTGCTTTTTGCCTTTCACTGTATTTTAAAAGCCTAAGTACTTTCAGAGTAATTCTGAACATAAATGGGGGAGAACAATAAGATCTATGCAATATAAAAGAATGACCTATTTTTGAACACCCCTCTGAAGGTTGCTGACTCTTGCAAGAAAAAATCTGCCATAAGAATGAAACTTTTTCAAAAAATCCTGTAGTGGAAGCAATTTGTTTTGGTTTGAATGAGTTATGACCATTTAAATCACCTACTGAATTGTGAATGTCTCCCTGCATAGGCTGAGTGCACCAGCAGAAAGTGCTGCAGCAGTCACCCATGTATGAATTATACATGGAAAAAGTATACTTTTAGCAGTATCAGGAAAGAAGCCTGTGAAATCAGTTCATGGTTTTGCTGGGAGGAAGCAGGAGCAGGTGGGATGGCAGGGAAGTGAGGGCCTGAGCAAGGCCAGAAGGAGAGACCTGGAAGTGGTGGCCAGGTCCAGACAGGAACACAGGCCATGATGCAGTACCATAGTCATGGTGTGAGGTCAGGCCAGAGAATGTAATGGCATGGCTAGGACCCGGTCAGAGAGGGTTGGGTAGGGCCAGGGGGACGGTGATGGATGGGAGGTCAGTGTCTAGGTGGAGATCAGGCTCAGGCTAAGTGGTGTCATGGGGACAGGGTGCCAGAACACCAGCCTGCATGTTGGACCTGGCTCAGCAGGGCTCAAGGCTGGGCAGAGCTGGGCTGTGGGGAGCTGGAGATCAGCCCTGCAGCAGTAGCACTGGGATCAGGGGCTGACAGAACTGGGAGCAGGTGCTGAGGTGGGGTTCTCTGCCAGGGGCCACAGGAAGGCTGTCAGGGCTGGTGAAGCCTGCTGGTGCTTTCTGAGCCCCAGCAGTATCTTCCTTTTCTGTATTTCTGTAAAACTTCTGATATGTAATATTGATCAGCATCTTCATTAACAACGTGGATGATGGGGCAAAGTGCACCCTAAACAAATTCACAGACAATAAGAAATAGGCATGGTACGTCTGACACTCTTCTCTGTGGGCTGGAGAAGGCATTAGACAGAAGTCTGATGCAGTTCAACAACATCCTCTTCCTGGAGAGGACTATTCCTAAGGACTAGAAACAGATTTTTACTGAGCTTTGGCCCTCATACCGCCTGGCACTTGCTAAATGAAATTTTAGAAAACAGCTATGTTTTGAATAAAGTCCTAAAGTGCACCTCTGAGGCCCCCAGAAATCTCTAAACATTGCTCTTGCTCTTGCCCTTAGTCACAGGCTGCAGAAGGGGAGGTTTACATTGGACATTAGGAGGAATTCCTTCACAGAAAGGGTGGTTAAACATTGGAATGGGCTGCCCAGGGAGGTGGGGTTTAAGAAAAGACTGGATGTGGCACTCAGTGGTCTAGTTCCCAAAATGGTGTTAGGTCACAGGTTGCACTTGATATCTCAGAGGATTTTTCCAACATAATTGATTCTGTGAAATAATTTTAACTTTCAGTCAGAAAAGAAAAAGACTTTTTCCCCCCCCAGTAAATCAGTAATGAACTGTATTGTCAGTCAAAGCCTGTCCAGGTGCCTTGTCAAGTTTTATTACTGATTGGAAGCACAGAAGCAATTCAATCAGTTCCACAGCAATAAATCATTATTAAATAGGGACTCTTAAAGATATTTAGGTGCTCGGAGACATAACAACCTCCAAAGACCTTCAAAAATATTGTCTTTGTCTTACCAACAATACTTCTCTTTGGATAAACTGCTGTTTATACATAGTGCAATGTTAGTAAAATCCCAGTTGCAATGTGTGTCATCGGATTGCAAAAGTTTGTTTGCTGTAATTAAGAACAGGATTTGTTTACAGCACAATGATAAAATCAGAGTGAGATCCGTAAGTTTAAGTTTATTAGCCATTCTCTGGGTATTGAAGCAATTTAGATTTTTAATGGAATTCCAGCTGTAGAAACTGTTGTGAAGTATGATCTTTTCCACTTCACATAAGGTACCTTTTACTTGTTTCATATTAGTAAATAGCTGAGATTCATTCTTGGCATAAGAAACTAACCATCAAGAGCTGTGTTTTCATCTGAATTATTCAGATTGCTAAAAGGGTATTATTTTTCTTCTTAGGCTACCACTGCATTTTACAAATCAGTGACAATCAAAACTGATGTTGCAATAAGCAACATCTGAATATTTCCATTCAAAAGTTTATTTGTCATATTGACAGTCGAAGCACATGTGACCTGCTGGAAGCATGACATATTACATTGTATCCAAACCCAACAGATGGAGATAGGAAGAGTACAGCTATTATTTAGGGCCCCAAAAGTTTTGGCTTCATAATTGCTTTGGGAAAGTTAGGCTGTGGGCTAACTAGTAAGGATAGCCTGTATAAAAGTGATATTTTAAGGAGATGGTAGCAACATCTGAGCAGATCCAAAATATAGTCCCGTAACAGCTGATGCGATCCACAGAGCACCATGCATGCTGAACTGTCTGCCTGAAATCAGAAGACAAATGGACAAGTTATTTGTTTAAAGTTGTGACTGTATTTCCAGTGAGACAAATGTTTTGCACCACCTTAATCAAACATACCGTAACATATTGAATAGAATCTTGTAAGAAATACTAGAGAGCTCCTAAAGCATATGAATTAGTGATAGGTCAATTGCTTTCCTCTGTAAAACCAAACTCCCTCTCAGCTATTTCCCTGTGTATTGAGCTGAACTGAAGCGGTGTTACTGGATTCACAAATTAGTCCAGATGGCATTTGTTCTAAAATTCAGAAAGCTGAAAATCTTTCTTCCTTTTACTCTTGCATTTCTACACACCTCTGCAGAGAACTGCAGGCACAACACCAAAAGCAGGGACAGAGTACTGTATGTGGTTTAATGCTCTGTGCAATTTAAACGATTCAAACATTCAAATTTATTTTTAAGCCTTTTAAACCACAGCACTTCATATCACAGCTTAATAGTTCCTTTAATTTCTTCTTTTTATATCTACAGCGTTTTTGAAGAAAATGGAGTAAAATAAAGTGTGATTGACTATTAGTTTTTGTTGAGCGCACCCATCAATACCCGCACAAGAATTTACAGCATCAACTTTGACTGACGACACAGTTCATTACTGANAGGGCGAGGAGGGCGGGCTGTGGTGGGGTGAGTCTTTTTCTTTTTTGACTGAAAGTTAAAATTATTTCACAGAGGTGTCAAGAGGGAAAGTTGTCTTTTCTACATAATTTTAAAATCAAATTCTATGTATTTATGTGTAGATAAACATAAACATGTACAACATCAGTGAAAGTTTTGGCCTGATTTATGGCCTTGACCATCATAGTTTCTAAATCACTGGAAAATAAGTTTGTAAAAGCTGGTCTACTGCATCCTTGACAAAATGATCTGCAATAAGATATGGAGGAATAAAGAGATGTTAGAAGAAAATTCCTTAAAGCAAGTGTTAAAACTGTGATCAGCTGCCCAGCTGGAAAAGCAAGGAAGCCAGACTAAATCAGATGGAAATACCTTGTGAAAGGAAAAGTGCAAAAACCCAAGAGAAAACAACCTGAATATCTGAATATCGGTGATGGAGATTCAAAATTTTTCAGGAATGGTTGCTTCCAGGTTTTTTAAATTAGGGCAATTCTATAATAAAAGAATCAGAAATGATGTGGTAATCTATTTCTAAGTAGTGCTCATGATCAAATTTTTGTGTGGCAAAAGCTGTAGAATGAGTTTGTAATGGAAGGTGAGCTTAGCAGAGGCCTATTCTACTTATACCATTTTGCATACTCCCACCAAAAACAAAATCAACCATAAATCGAGCCAGAGAGTTCAGAAAATAGGAGTCAGGTTATGATAATGCTGGTGTTAATCAGAGACGTTAAAGGATTAGGGATGGGTCTTTTCGATATCATGTCAGAAAGAACGGGCATTGGAGTTGTAAAGCAAAGCTAGATGTACAGAAAATCAGTCAGTTTTTAGATTTCAGTGATTTCAATGCACGTGTGATTAGTTCAATTAAAAACTTCCACATTATAGACATGACCCTCTGGGTAAGTAGAGCAGTTCAGCTAACTAGTGAGAGTGGGAGGTGCTCCTTTAGCAGGATCTCTCAACGTAGGCCATTTTGGGTGGTCCATGGTACTTGCCTCTGCCAATGTCTACAGATGTTGCATTTTGGATGTAGGAAGTTACACCCCTGCTTACCTCTTATAGACTGATTTTCCATAAGCTTGTCTTATGCATGCTTCTATCTGGTGATACCTTATCAAAAACTTCATTCAAAATCCAGAACTTACTTAGGGGCTGTGTACTGTTTTAAACTGATTTCCTTCTAGTTTCAATGACGGAACCTTAGTTATTGGGTAAGCTGGTGGGTGCCACTCACCTTATTTGCTTTCATGGTTTTGTAAACCTTGATCATATACTAGGTTATGCTTTGCCTAAATAAAGAATTAAAATATTCTCAGTAACAACTCATGAGGCATTTTTTTCATCCTGAGGTTATTTCAGTCTTTTATCTCTGTGCATTTGTAAATGCATTATGTTCTTCTTTGGATGCAAGAATCAGAACTGCACAGAGTACTTAAAATGTTGGTGCAGCAAGGTCTTTAATAGAGCAAAAATGGTGTTCTCTGTCTTGTTCTCCATACCCTTCCCAGTGATGCACAATATTTTCTGGGCTTTTTTTTTGTCTGCTGCTGAATGTGAAGCCATTTATTTCAGATATGTCAACATATAGGGACATGACAATTAGTATCCGGTGTACTTCAGGTGTAATTCAGGTAGGTTAAGAAACCACTGTTAAGGCAATACTGCACAGGTTTTGGAACTGACAGGTTTCTAGATTTGGGATCAACTGGAGTATTGGAAAGTATTACACTACAATTATCTCCTGACTGTAACTCTTACATTGTACCAGTTTTTCATATCGGTGACCTTCAACCTAGTTGGATTGTTTTCCTACTGAATATATCTCTAAAAATGTTCAAAGATTATAATGGTCTACAAAAAAAAGTCACATAATACAGATGTATATTTAAACTAGATATTATGTCCTTACATTTTTTCACTTAATTCATTAATTTCACCCGGGATAGAGTCATACTAAGTGTTTTTCAACTGGGTGCTCAACCATGGTGGACTAATTTTAGTGGTGGTTGTTACTTGGTATGCTATATGATACCTACATGTTGTAACTCCTCTGAAAGGGAGCCTCATTGATAATATTATCAGTGTTGTACAAATAATATACAATAATAGCCTAATTATCCTGCTTATTTTCATCTACTAGCTAATTTAAAACTCTTGCTGATACCTATGCCAGGTTTCGCATCTGCACTTGGAAACTTCTTCAGTTTAGCTCCTTGTGGGGTTTTTCTTCGGTTACCTCGTCTCAATTTTTATTGGGGCTGTTTCTCTTTGGTAAATTTCAAATTTACTTTTAATTTTCATCCAAAATTATTTGTGGTCTTCCTTGTCCTTTATTAATTTACATTACACTGTCATCTACTAATTCATCTTCAATATTTATCACTGTTCCTCTACCTGTGCAGCATCAGAAGGAAATTCAATGGTTCTTCAACCAAATCCTGTAATTTTTCTCTCTGTATTTGATCTAATATATAAGCCTGAACTTAGTGAATATCTCTATGACAACAATTTGCAGATTAGCTTCTCTTCTTCTCTCCTTGTCTAATCAAAACCGTCTTTTTTTTTTTCTCTCTCCCTTTCTCTATTTCTTGATTGGCATTGATGGCACTACCATTCAGCCTATCACTCAAATGTATAATGTGGTTGTGACATTCTTCTTCGATTTCTAGATTTTCAAATCTGGAATGTGCTCAAAAACCTGATGCTTTTGTGAGTATAGTAGCTTAAGATGTGGGTGTTATGGATATTTCTTTCCCAAGTAGCCATATGGCTGAAACTCTCCTCCAGACTTCTATCATACTATATTTCGGATTTTGCAGCACCCTTTTCTGTGGCTTTGCTTATATGAGTTGGAATTCTGCTACAAGATGTAATTTCTTATTTTTTTATTTTCACCCTGTAATCTATGCTTATTTCAGTAGCATTATGTGCTTCTTTTAATTTTTCAGCACCAAAACCTGTGATTCCCATTTTACCTTTCCATTTTCCCATCAATTATCATTTTCATGGACTCTCACTTTCACTTTACTCATAATATCAGTTCTTATCATTCCCTCTTTCTAGCATACATTCTGGGCTCAAACATATCCTTTGGAAACATGTTTAGTGCAAAAAGTCATTCAATTAATCCCTGCAAGCACCACTTTGTGCTGAACACCATAAAATTGCCAGACGATAACTGAAATTTCTACAGCACTACCACAGTACAAACAATATTTTCATCAAGAACATCCTTTGAAAGAATATTGTGAAGATTGGTTTTGTAAGAATGAGAATTTTCTTCTTCTATTAAATAAATATATATTAATTTTCTTTTCTAATAATTGCCTGTTTTGAGGAAAAAGAGGCTTTTTTCTTTTTAGGTGACTGTTATTCACGTAAATGAACCACTCCTCTTCACTAGGCACATTAAGTCCCACTTCAAACTAATAGATTACAGTGATACAGCTGAGGAAAAAATCAAAGAGTTCAGGAACATCTTAATATTTATGAATTCAAAATTGCGTCCCCTGTAATATAGTGCCATGTTTGGCTTCCCCTCGATTATTCAGTTCCAGAAACGTGATACTACTGATACTTCTGTCTTGATTGTGAAGCATTTGCAAGGGGAAGAATGTGTTTAACTACGCTGCTCGGGCACTATTTTATAGCACAAAGAATCTAACTGTGTTTGTAGAACCATGCAGTTAAAAATATGTGTGCAGCAAGTTAAAAACAAGAGCTCTAAAAAGAGAACCATGCAGCCTGGAGGCAAGTGTCTGAAAACGTGATGGTACAAAATAAAATAGCCTTGCTCTGTGTGCTAGTTTCCAGTCATTTGTACCTCACTCAGCCTACAGCAAGACCACAGAAAAAGTCATGTACTTTGTTCCATGTTTCAGGAAATTTTTTACCACATGACTTAGAAATATAAGTAGATTCCTATATTACCGCACACTAAGATTATGGTCTGTCACGTATACTTGTGTGTAGTGTAGGGGCAAGGGGGGTGGTTTCCATTCTCAGTTGAAGCTGAGAATGATTAAGAAAGGGCCTAATTTCTTCTTCCAAGTGTATGCAAAACTTCCAAATAAAACCTTTGCTTCTATCGTCTATCTTTATTTTTGACAGTTTAATTTACCTCTCATTTATTCAGCAAACAAAGAATGTTGAGCCCTGTTCAATTCTGATCCTGCAGGGCTGGGTACCTGCTGGCCACCAGAGGTTCATGCCTCCTCTGGAAAGTGGGATAACAACATTCCTACCTCGCAAGGTGTTTCTAATCTGCTAAACAATCATGTCTGAGATTTTCACTTGTAGAGAGCACAGAATGCTTGTAGTGTATCAGAAAGCCGATCAGAAACCTTCCCTTTCCCTTGAAAATTCACTTTGAGTATCCTTGTACAGTACATTCCTTTGTTATCTTCAATCAATACAGAAATACTGTATATATCATCCCGAATATGAACAAATTATAAAAATGGTCTTTTGTTTGTTTTGGGGTAGGTTTTTTCTAGGGGTTCATTACTGTTTGCATTACAGCACTCCAACACGACCCGGTTTTGGGGATCTGAAGTTAGGTTTCTGGTTTGTTTCAAGATGAGCCTTTTGTCTGGCACACAAGCAGTTTGAAAGTTTCAGACTTGTGACTATCCCAGCTTAAAGAAGCAATCTTTGAGAATATTTCCTAAGATTGGAAAAGTATTTCAGCTCCCAGACACCCCTTCTGGAAGGTATTGTAACCTTAAGGAGTCTAGGAATCTAATGTCAGAGGCACATAAGAATCTGCAGAATGGCTTTGAATTAAGGTTTAAGAATCTTGGCAGGAAAAGAGACAACCTACTTGGTCTTATGCAATTATCCTGTCAATTGCTAAGTTCTGCTCTAATGTTAATATGGTCTGAAATGGAAGCTGTGAGGTGCTGTATCTAGCCTTGAGTTTTCTGATCAGTGGCATTTGCTCATGTTCTCATGTTCTGTTCAACACCGCACATTCAAGCACTGGTTGTTTTTACTAAATCTTGTCATGAAACCCACCGGATGAATCCTTAGATGGACCTACTCTAACTTTAGTACCTGATTGATTCTTATAGCTATAAGACTTACCTTAATCTGGAATTTATTTATTTAGCCCCAATATAATATACGTACAGAGTTTAGAGTTACAGGTTAGAGATTATACAAGCATTCTTATCTACCCTTCTTGAAGACAGAGGAGAAAAGAGAAAAATATCCCAATAAGTTCATATTTCTTCTGATGATAGTTTGAACTCTTGAAATTTTTTCACAGTTTTCTAAGGCCCAAATCTTCTAGTTCTCAAGAGTTTTGAAAATACAAATTAATTACTAGACCAAATAGTTTCCTGGGTGATTATTCAAAGAGTAATGCACAATTCCCTTGCAGCTATTCAAGCCTGGCCTTTGAAGTGCATAATACTGGTACTCATGGGTTTTGTTTTATATCTTCTTCATCTCCCAGATATCTAGCATGGGATAAGGCTAGCACCATGGCTGTTGTGAGTTGTAATACAGTTTGTATGGCTCTCCTTCTGAAGTGCCTAGTGAGTGCTCTGACTCTTCAAACAGCAGGGTGATCCAGCACACTGAATAGAGAACAGAGGACAGCAAACCTCACGAAAGGTTAAATTTTTAAAGGAAAATGTTTCCAGTTCACTGATTTGATTCCATATTAAGGCAATCTTATGTTCTTTTGAGAAAATACAATTTTAAAATAACTCTTCATGCACACAGAAACATCCCTTTACTAATCTGAATGCCTGATTAATATTTTTATATACTATTATTCTCTGTTAACTGTCACATTTACATAACTGTCTGAAAAAAATATGAAAGTTGATTCTTTGTCTTTACCTTGTGATTTCTTGTTTTCATGAAGGAAAAAGATGTATATACAGCTTTTACAAACAAGAAATTGTCATCTTCTTTTTTATTGTTATCCAGATATCAAGATTATGTTGTTCATGACAGCATGGTAATTTACCCTAAAGTAAAATCTTAAAAGCTTGCTTGATAGTAAAAAATGGAAGTAATAATTGAGGAAGAATGGGAAGGTTAAGGGATTTTTTTATTCTTATTATTTGTTTGGTTTAATCTGTCTTGTCTAAACCCTGCTGCTGGTTTACATACTGACATATCCCTCTAAGTTTTGTCCCCCAACATCAGGAGGCCTAGATAACACAGCTTCACTGTCACTGAGCCAAAACCAGAGGACTTTCATCTAGGTTGCAAACAGCAGATGTTCATGCATCAGATGTGGGGAATTTTGTCTCTCTTCATAATGACACGTTTTATTGCTGTAATTTTGGAGGGTAGAAATCTGGCCAACTATGTGGATGAGTTGGAGCGGACTAAAGAACGTTTTTTGCAGATTAGGGATTATGGTCATTTCTGACAGCTCCCTTAATGAAAAAGTAGAGGTTATTTAGAACCAAACGGGTTGCTGAGCTATTCAATCCTGACTAGTTTAATGAGACAAGGAGATGATTTTTGATAAAGAGGAAGCTGCTTCTAACTAAAAACTTTTCAATCCCTCAGGTTTTTTTTTTGCCATGTGAATCATCCTCTGAGGAATAGTGTTTTACAAGCCTTTTAATCAATGACAAAGAGATTTCTTTTTCAAGCAGATGACAATTTTTCCCCTGAATATATGCCAAAGATATCTGAAAGAGAGCGTTTCAAAGGTGTTCCAACCAGTTGTTGATAACTAGGTATAAAAAAGTTTGTTCTTATTCCACGATAATGCATTATTCCACTGGAGTAGAGTCCATTCACCTAACAGGAGTAGAGTCCACATGCTGCTTGTATAGCAGCTTCACTGATAAAGATGTTAATCTGATGCTATGGAGTGATGAGTCTGAGGCTTCTGTACTATTCTCAAAATACCTGCAGCTACCATTTTAAAGAATGTAAAGGAATATGTGTATTTCTTCCGAGATTCTTTTCTCTCTGCATATTTTTCACCGTGCAGTTCTGTGATGATTGTCGCTCTCCAACTCCACCTCCTTGGCTTGTCTCTTTCCATGTTAGGGTGGTTGTTGACCTGCTTTCTCAAATGGTCTCTGTTTGCCTTTCTTTCTTTCCTTTTTTATAACAGAGACCAGAATATAATCCATTTAATTTTCATAGCTGGCATCTTTGATTTACTCTTCATCAGAAAGGAAGGAAGGACTGATGGCTTTGATTCATAGAATCATAGAGCAATAGAATTATCTGGGTTGGAAGGGACCTTAAAGACCATCTAGTTCCAGCCACTAGAGAAGCACTGAACTATTGCTGGAATTCCAATTCCTCCTCATTTTTAATCTGAATAATTTCATTCAGAAACAGGGATAAAATTCTGCTTCTGAAACATATCCAAATAGCTGTTCAGGACACTCACAATAATCATACATATTTAATGTGTTTAAATTATTGTCCGAATATGCATAACAAGTACTTCTTCCTTATCATGGAAAATTTAATGCATGATTATTTAGTTTTGTGACACTATTGATCCAAACCAAAAAAAAAAAATTGACATTATTGCACCTGTTATTTCAAATAAAGGAAATCAAATATACACAGTAAAATTTCTGTCACTGTGCAATCAGAACAGGAACATCTACACATTAAAGATACATCTTTATTAATACAATAATTGGGGTTTTATCATGCAAATGCATCCATGTCACACAGAACTGTAGTATATCATCATGTAGATTTATATTTCCATCACAGTTTCTTCTTTCAGAATATGATTTCAGAGTATCTCAGAGTTGTCATCTGACAGGGGCTGATTTTTGTGTCCTACTATTAGTGATGTTTTCATGTAGGGAGGGTGTACTCAGAGCATTTTTTTCAAGACTCATATTTATGTCTCTGGTTTTATATTTTTGAGCTTTGGAAAGTGGCTGTGGAAAGTGTCTAAATGTATTTGCTCCTCTTTCTTAGCAAACACCATGAAATGATTCTACCTGTGTTCACCTTCCCAAAACACCAATGCAGGAATTCCAGCTTTTTTGTACAAGTCTACACTGATGCTTTACAGTGATTGTGCCTGCTCCATGGGATGAACAAAACTATTTGTTGATGTTGTAACAATAAACTGAACTGGAAGGTTTAAATTTTCCAAACCCCTCTGTGTAATATTGGCATAGCAGCCTGGGACCAGTGGCCTTTCTTTGGTCACTGAATTGAAGCAAAATTCACTGAAACAAAGTAGGAAACATTCAAGATGCTGTGATGGTATTTTCTTGATATGGTAATAATTGGCTGGAATTTTAAAATACCCCAACACTAGCCACTTGAATTTTAATTCAAAATAAAACCTATTACTTCTGTTAAATGAATGTCAAAAATGAGTAATGTGTAAACCATAATGCCCAAAAAGCCCCCCAATAAAGTAACTTCAGTCTAACAAATGCTTTCACAACACACCTCCATAAAAAAACCCAATGAGATAAGAATAACGTGGGAGTAATAAGATTTCTTGCATAGGTTTTCTTTTTAAATAATAAGACACTGACTATGTGACAAGTTCCATTGGGAAACTAAACCCATGATTATTTTGATCCATAAAGTATAGCATCTTCCACTTTGAGGGTTTATGTCTCAGAACCTGACACAGAGCAGGTATCAAAAGGGTACTGCTAAACTAAAAGGTAAGATGTTTTTCTGAGTTCATTTACATGGAGCTAGTGAACAGACATTGGTAATTAGCTGCTTGAGAGAGTCAGAGACCACTGCTAACAGGACTTGCAGCAAGCACATAAAGCACATAGACTTGGTTTCCTGGATATTTTCCTCCTTCCATTTCTTTAAGTAACATTTAACTGTACATACATGTGGCCAGACTGCAGTGTAAGAAAAATAGTGCAAAAAAAATACATGTTTCAAAAATTGGAATGATGATAGTGAATCTATTCAAATTCTTAACATTGTGGGTGACTGAAAAGTGTTTGAAGTCTTACTGATGAATCCTTTAATATCTGTGAGCTCACCATCAGAACACTGGAAAATACAGAAACAATTTTGTAGATGTTATAGTAGAAATTCATTCCTTTCAAACTTAAACAGGAAATGGGGAAACAGAGGCCAATGTGGTTAGAGGACATAAAAAGTTAGTATAAGTAATAAGCAGAAGGTTTTTAAGTAACAGAGACAATCTGGAAACAGAAAACACTGGGAGTCGTAAAAACGTTAAAAACCAAAAGGAAGGAGTGAGTGTAGAATTACAGGGTATATTTCACCCACCTATAAAGATTTCTTTAAATAAAGTATACTTAACAGTGAGCAGCAAGAAAGCAAAATAGGCAGAGAAATAGGAAAATTAACTAGTAAAATAGCTATAGAAATTCCACCAGAAGAGAAAAAGAAATGGCATATTTCATGCCATTTTGTTTCACACTTGAGAGGATAAAACAAGTAGACATGCAAAACATATATCTAAAATTAGGATTGTTTGATCACAGAACAGAATATCCTGAGTTGGAAGGGACCCACAAGGATCATGGAAGTCCAAGTCCTGGTCTTATGCAGGGCAGCCACAACAGGCACAATATGTGCCTAAGAGCTTCATCCAAATGCTTCTTGAATTCTATCAGGCTGATGCTGTGACCACTTTCCTGGGGAGCCTGTTCCAGTGTCCAGTCACCTCTGAGTGGAGGACCTTCTCCTAATACCCAGCATAAACCTCCTCTGACACAACTTCAGGCCATTCCCTTGGGTCCTGTCACTGTCACCACAGAGAACAGATCAGTGCCTGCCCCTCCTCTTCCCCTCACAAGGAAGTTGTAACTGCAGTGAGGTCTCCCCTCAGTCTCCTCTTCTCCAGGCTGAACAGACCAAGTGCCCTCAGCCACTCCTCGTATGGCTTCCCCTCCCCTGCACCATCCTCATTGCCCTCCTTTGGACACCCCTGTAGTGACTCAATGTCTTTTCTGTATTGTGGCACCCAAAACTGCCCCCTGCACTTGAGGTGACCCTAAGTGAGTTTTGGGTTAGGAAAGAAGGAAGATGGTTATCATGTCATGTGTAATTCTGTGCAGAGCACCAAGAGTTTCATATAGTTTCATAGAGGTTCCATATAGTTTCATGGACTGAATCATATGTCACTGAAGATACTATTTTTTGGAGTAACTATCACAGAATCACAAAATATTCTGAGTTGGAAGAGACCTCCAAGGATTACAAAGCCCAACTTTAAGTTAGTGGCTTGTACAGGGATCAAACCTGTGACCTTGACATAAGAGCACTATGCTCTTACTTTAATAATGGATTTTCTGATTAAATGAAATAGAAAAAAAAAAAAAAGAATCAATAAAGTGATCAGATTGATAAAGAATCTATACCTTCTTAAACCACTCAAAGATATCACTTCAAGTGGTGATCATTTGATATGCAAAGCAGAACAATTACATTTAACTGCCAGAAATATCTCTTTTTGCTTCTCACAGTTATTTAAAAGACTTTTGTACTGGGAAAAGAAGGCACAGATACTTCTTAAAATACTTCAAACCATTTTTTCCTTTGTTGTATTCCTGTGCTTGATCCTAAGGCTTAGCTGAAGTTGGTTTACATACATTTTGAAAAGCCTAACAATGCAGTTGTGTTCTGTCACAAAAAGATATTTCATGTTCAGTGAGTGGCCTAGAAACACAGGCTCCCAGGACACAGATGAAGGTCACAGGGCAGGAAACAGCAGTGCAGGTCTGTGCCCTGGACCAGAATTCTGCACTCTGCAGAATTTAGCAATGTGGAAGGGACGTTAACAACATGTGGACACTCACATGATCTAACGCGTACATACTGTAAATCTCTCAACTGTTTTTGTGTAGGATCCATAGAACTGGAGGCTTACTCAAAATCTGACTTGGAATGTTTGAAAGGAGAAATTAGCTTTCTGGACCCAAGTTTCAGTTGCAGTGGCCTGTACTGTAAGGCAGGGCAAAGCAGGTGCCTGGAGTGTACACTTGCAGCGTGTGAACTTCTGCAAGGTTAAATGTGATGCATGAAAGGGTGGAACAGGTCTTACTAGATTACAACTGTTCAGATAATCTGCTTAATCTAACAGTTGACAATAATGTGTGTTCCTCTGACTTCTGCCAGGGATTAAATTAAACAAGTTAGTTCCTTCTAATGTATACTAAAGTAAGAAAACCACTGTAATTCTACTGTTGACTGATACAAGTACAGCTGACTTTTTTATATCTCTAATGCCCTGGTTTCCTGTGTTCAGATCTCTTGGGTTTGGGTTAAGTACCTACTGTGCTATTGCAAATACAGCATTTGCATAGAAACACTTAAGGCAGAATATATCCAGAATACTTTAGAAAAAGGGATTCAGTCCAAGCAATTTGTCTGTGTACTGAAAGCTTGATCTCATGTCTTGGAGTGCAGGAACTTTGATAATGCCACGACACGTTTTCAGTCACAGGACATAGCACAGTGTGTTCCCAGTCCTGGGTCATATCTGTGTGGTTGGACTGGAGCTACTTGTCACTAACAGCTGAGATATCATCTCATTGCTTTTCTCTGAATATCTTCACTGCCATGTGGAGAAAAATTCCACATTTTACCTGACAGAAACTAACATATATCATCATCTATTTTTCTTTATCCGCCTTCTCTCATGGGTGATTTGACCATCCCAAAAATCATATATTTTAGGGCAAGCAAGGGGAATCCTTTTCCTTAAATGGTCAATTACTAACCACTTGGCAGTGGCTTCATTTAATTTTAGGGAAATAGTCATAGCATACTTGGTTTTTTCCTCCAAAATGGGGTCCAGTGTCGTTTCTGTCAAAAATACTATTTTCAGTCAAGACAGTAATTTTCACTAGGAAAAAAACCTCATTCA
The DNA here is from genome assembly GCA_013398115.1 of Falcunculus frontatus. NCBI lineage: Eukaryota > Metazoa > Chordata > Aves > Passeriformes > Falcunculus > Falcunculus frontatus. The sequence goes on along the minus strand of VZRV01008493.1, from coordinate 1,476,342 downwards.
TGGGAGATCATCTGATGTTTTCTGGAAGGCAGTACCAGATGCTTTCTCTAATAGAGTATTGTAGTTTACATAAAAGCTTCATCAGCCTATTGGTTGGGATGACATTTTTACCCTCCAGCAGTTTGTTAAGTTTTGTCCAATCCATCAAACGAACATTTGTATTCTATGTGGTGCTGCTTGCAATATCCCAGTCATATAACTGAAATATGTCACCAAGTGATGCAAGCAGGTGCTGGATCTGATTCATAACTGTGCTAAATCTTTTTTTGAACATTTCAGAGCTGTAATATTTCATATTTCCATAACACTTTCCATTCTGTGGGCTCTAAAGATTTAAATTTCCCATCCAGGAAGGCAGAAAACACAAGCTAAATGAAGAATCAGAGGTGATGTTTTCTTCTAAAACAGTTTACTTTTAGTTTGGAGAAGGCTGATGACCTCTTTGCATATGTATCAAAAATAAAAAGGCAATGCATGATAGCCAACTTACAATTTTTTTCACTTTTAAATGTAAAGTTTCACTAGTCTTGGTGGCAATGCACTCTGGATTATTACACACAGAAAGTACCCTTCCTGCAAAATATTGCTCAATTTGAAAGGTGTCTAGAAAGCATTTTTTCAAATAATATTTCAGAAGAAATAAAATCTGGTTTACTTTTACAGTCTTTTTTTCTGCTTTCTGTTAATATGTGGTAAAATGCCAATCATTTCTGGAAGATTAGAAATTTTTTTAAAAATTTCATTCTGCACCAAACAAATATATATTTTTCCAGTGTGTCGAGAAGATTTGATACCACGTAGCTGTAGCTGTGTTGTCAAACCTTCTTTATTCTAAATCTACCCTCTTCATTTTTATCCTGTTCTCTCTGGAAACAAAATAGTTAAAAAAAGCATACACAAGCAAGGAGTAGTCCACTACCACATGTCTACTCTAAGGTCTTAATTTCTCTGCAGAATATTTATTTGAAGTAAGATTAATTTGGTGCCTTGGGTCTTACTTTATTAAGATGTTGTTTTTTAGCTCACCATGGATAATCATAATGAATTGAGCTTGCTCTGTTCCCATGTTCGGTTAGAAGTCACTTGCAGCTTATCATCCATTTCAGCAACAGGTGCCCAAGCACACACTGAGAGGAGCAGGACTTCCTGGCTTAAAGCCAATGGTATATTCAAATATTCTTAGTAAAAAAAAAAAAAAAAAACAAAAAAAGATAAAGAAAAAGAGATATTTCAGAGACAACTTTGGAAAGATACAGAAATCTAGTCCCATGGCCTATCTCTGCAATTTCAACACTTCAATATCTATTTTCCCCAAAAAGCCCACCCAAAATAATATATGCAAGAGTTCTCCACTGATCTTTTCCATTTAAAATTACTATTATTCTGGCTTAAGATAAGTTTCCTAGTACACAAGGAACAATTCCTAGACAAAAAGTCTAATAGCATGTAATAATAAAGGAACAGGATGTCTGATTACTTGATCAACTTATAATTCCATAACCACTTAAAAAAGTCTCTTGTGTTTGAAGTTTGTAGAATCTATCCTAACAGCTTAAAGCATTTTCATGTGGCATCTTAGCCAAAATTAGAAAAAATTCTGTTTATTGATGTGTGTTTAGTATTCATCTACACATGAAGTACCGCATCATCTTTCCACCTCTTTTTAACAGTCCTGAATCTCAAAGAGTGCATATGACAGAAGGAGAAGGGACCAACATACTTGATAAAAGTGAAGTCTCCTCTCTGTTTGATGGACCCGGCATTTATTGCACTGCTGAAGCTTACTGAGCTTAGGTGCAATGACAGCATGCTAATGTATTGTCTCTTAAGTCAGCATCAAGTAAAAAAAGTATCAGACTTGGAAAGATGAAAATTTTCCCAGCCCACTCAATAAGTGCTTATGATTCTGGGGCTGTAGGATAGCCAGTTTATTCTCTAGCTGTTCATTATTACTGCAGTTATTCACTAATTCTACCAGACTTCTTGCTGAATGATCTTTAGTGGCCTCCCAAAGATTCACAAGTTTGAAACGCACATTGGGCGTATAAATACCTCCTTGGAAAAATTCATCTGTTTAACTAGCTACACTTTTTGGAGCACTGGCAGCAACATGGAAAGATGTTTTAAGAAACATAACAATGGGAGACAGATTATACAACCTGCTGACACATAAACCCCCTTATTTTTCTTCCTCATTTTGTAAATCCCCTGCTACTTGGGCTCAAGAATAAATAACCAGTGATTTCCATTTGACATCATCTCTTCCCTAACAGACTGCTGCTGTTTGCCTTTTTCATACTCTGGAATTGAACAGGAGTTGTGTGTTTTCTATTTCAAAACAGAAACAGAGAAACAAATACTTCGTTTGGAGTCAGATGGATTCCTTAAAGACAAAAAAATGGGCAGTCCTTTCTCGAAAGGACAGCTGCTTTTGAGAACACAAGAATTAAACTTTATCCTGAAAATTGCTGTTGATTTTGAGGGATTTTGGTTTTTTATTTTATGCTGTAAGTATATTTCTCCTGAGCCTCTTTCTTTTAGATCAGATTTAATCTTGTCAGTGCTCTCCATCACTTAAATTCTAATATAATTCCTTCCCTCTCCAGAGGATACAAAAATAAAAGTAAACTTCAGAGGATTTTTTTAAAATTTAGACTAAAGGGAAGAGGAAAGGGAGGAAGAATACAACAATCCCTCCTTAGCACAGAAGCTTTTAATCTAAAGACTGTGTTGATGGGAAAAAAAGCCATACTACAGACATGATAACTGTAATTTCTGTTTGAGTAAAGACATATGTAACTAAGACAGAGACAAGAGCTCTCTATTTCACTCCATCTGTGATTCAAACTCACTACTGATTCTGAGTACTCTGAGCAAAACAATTTCAAATATTTTAGTCAGTATCTGGCAGGCACCTTCAGTTTCCGATAGAAAAGGACTGATAATGATATTGGCTGTGCTATTCCTAACTTTTTTTCTGTATCATTTCAAGTGTGTGCATTTTACTAATGACACACCTGTAGCTTCAGATTGTTGACTCTTGTATATTGTTTTGTATTCTTACACTTGGGGGAAAAAACCAAATCAAATCGAAGTTAGAGGGTAATGTTAACCTATGTATAAAGTTTCAAAACATAAATTCCCACCACTGAGTTGTAAGAGAAGCAAGTTGCATTTGAGTGGGAATTTTCTGTCAATTTCTACTGTGTCCCAAGAGACCTTACACATTTTCTATTTTTCTTCTTCTTTTCTTTTTTCCATTTACAGGGGAAGGAGGGAAAATGTGTCTGGCAGGAAAGCATGAAGAATTTCATTCTTAGTGATAACCAAGTGTTTGCTTTCTCCCAGCTCTCAATCTGCCTATCTGACTAATTGGTGTGACATTAAAGAGGTCTTAAGACAAACGGATTGTGAACCTACTTCAAAGACACTAAAATTGGAAGGGGAAAGGGGGACAGAATCTGCTTTTGATTTCTGGTACTAAAGAAAGAGTTCAAGAAAACAACAAAGAAACTCCTGGCTTTGAATTCTCTTTAGTTGTAGGGTACTTCTTTATGGTAAAACTTCTGGTGGGAAGAAATTTCCCTTTTTCATTAATTTCTAGTGTGCAAGTATTTACTGAGATTCTAAAAGACACTTATATTTCTAACTTTCATGTTCTGCAATGTCAGTTAATTTTCTCAGCAAATATGAGTACCTCATGAGACATCAGTTTGTTTTCTTAAATATCTAAATATATTTTAGAGCTGCCCCACTAATACATGTTACTGTATATTATTCCTTGATGCTTAAAACGCTCTGAGGTACATCAATTCTTTGGATGCATGGTCAGTGTGTGATTGAGCTTCCATATTATGCTTATAGTGCTAGATTTTTGCAGAGCACATAGCTCTGTGAAAACGAAATTGTTTTATGTGATGCTGCTATTGTGACAGCATGTTTGAAGGGATCAGTCTTGGCAGAAGACAGTAATAGTGGTCTGGAAATGTGGGAGCTTTGGCTGCTGAAAAGTTAGGTAGAGAAAGGTATCCCCTCAGTCTTCATAAGAGCAAGGAAAATATAAATGTATTTTTCTTGTTCATTAGTTTAGTCAAATAATATTCATATTCTAGAGTTACTTTAAAAGAGGACTGAGAGCTATAATGGAAAATATAAATCACAAAATGACAGAAGCATTCAGATTCAGATTAGAAAATATTAGAAATTCCAAGCCCATCAAATTCAACCTTTGACCGATCACCACCTTGTCAGCTAGACCACGACACTAAATGCCATGTCTGATTCTTTCTTGAATATCTCCAGGGATGGGGACTCAACCACCACCACCTCCTTGGGTGGTTCCAGTGTTAAACAACCCTTTGCATGATGAAATTCCTCCTGATGTCCAACCTGAACCTCCCATGGAATAGCTTGAGGCCTGTGTAGCTCATTTCCTGAAAGAAGAGACCGATTCCCACCCCTCCTTTCAGGCAGTTGCACAGAGCAGCAAGGTCTCCCCTGAGCCTCCTTTTCTGCAGGCTAAACAACTGCAGCTCCCTCAGCTGCTCCTCAAGTTCCAGACCCTTCACCAGCTCTGCTGCCCTTCTCTGGACATGCTCCAGCATCTCAATGTCTTTCTTGTCATGAGGGGCCCAGAACTGAACACAGGATAAGGTGGTCTGACGAGTGCTCAGGAGAGTGGGATGTTCACTGCCCTGGCCTCACTATTTTTGGTATAACGCAGAATGTCATTGGCCTTCTGGGCCACCTGGGCACACGGCTGGTTCATGTTTATGCACTGTTGACCATTACCCCCAGCCTGTAGCAGCTGTTGTGACTGAAGGGCAGGACTTGGCACTTTCCATTGTTGAACCTCATCCGTTTGGCCCCAGCCCATCGATCCAGCCTGCACAAATCCCTCTGCAGAACCTTCCTGCTATCCAGCAGATCAGCAATCCCACCCAACTTAATGTTGCTCATGTACTTACTGAGGATACTTTTGATCATCTCATCCATATTATTTATTGCCAATATATTAAACAGGACAGGGCCCAACAGTGATTCCTATCAGACACCAGCAGTGACCAGATATCAACTGGATGTAGCTGCAGTCATCACCACGCTCTGGTTTCTTACCCAACAAGGATTATGCCTGTCCGAGCTCTGGGCTGACAGATTTTCCAGAAAAATGCAGTGGGAAATGGTGTCTGCGCCTTTTCTGAAGTCCAGTTAGAACAACATCCACAGCCTTGCCCTCACCCACCAGGTGGGTCACCAGGTCATAACAGGAGATCAGGTTGGTCAGGCAGGACCCGCCCTTCCTAAACGTGCTCTGGCTGTGATCCTGGCCCCTTGGTTGTCCTGTATATCCTGAGTGATCACAATCAAGAAGATCTGCTCCATACCCTTTCCAGGCAATGAGGTCAGACTGACAGGCCTGTAGTTCCCTAGATTCTCCTTCTGACTCTTCATGTGAGTGGGTGTCATAGTGGCCAACCTCCAGCCTCCAGTCACCTGGGACCTCCCCAGTGAGCCAGGACTGATGGTAAATAATGGAGGGTGGCTTAGTGAGCTCTTCCACCAGCTACCTCAGAACCTTTGGAAGAATCTGTATGCACTCCTAGAGACTTAGGAGTGTCTAAATGGCTCAGCAGGTCACTACCTACCTCCTCTTGGATTACAGGGGGTCTAGTCTGCTCCCAGTCTCTGTCTACCAGCTAAGAGGGCTCATTGCCCTGAAGATAACCAGTCTTACTGCTGAAGGCTGAGGCAAAGAAGGTGTTCAGTACCTCATTTTTCATCTAAATTGAAATGAATGTGTCTGAGGAAGTGGGGTTCTGTGGTATGGCCATATCAATGCTGATACTATGAAGCCTGAAACTGAAACGTATGAGATGATGCATTTGAATAAAAGTTAGTGAGCTTGTGGGGAAATAAAATTATGTGTGGCAAACATTTAAAATTCCTTACAAGGTGAGCTGCTGCCTAGTGAGGAATGTGAGTGCAGAGAGCCTGCAGGTCAGAGCCTGGACTCAAATATGTGTGAAAGGAGAAACCTGCTCTGGGAGCATCAGCAGAAGTCACAGTGAATGACTTTCATTCGAATTCCAGAAACTTTTGTTGTGCATCACTACTGACGTTTGTCATGCCATGATGTTTCCATCAATCTTCCTTCCATAATGTTTTGGAAGGATTTCTGAGGAACACTGTTGGTAACTACAGCTCCAAGTGGAAAATCCCATGGAGGCAAAGCAGTGACTATGTGTTTTTCCTTTGTTCTGTGTGGTACCACTGTGTGATATGTAGCATAGCTCAATCCAGTTTTAGTAATTACAGTTTACTGAGGATGAACTACTATGAAAAAAAGAAATTTTCAATTCTCACCATAAGAAAACATATATGTGTGTTCACACACAGGGATATGTGATTGGAATTGAGGATTAATTTTTTCCAGAACTGTTAAGTTCTGGGAATTTTAGAACACTTGCTCTTTTCCTTTCACTCACAGTCCTTTCAATCCCTCTCTGACTTTTGTGGTCTCAACACTACTATTATGCTAGTTTCCAGTAAGTATGACAAACTGTTCTAATTAAGTAATTTAAAACAACAGTTTGATTGCAAACATATGTGTGACTAAATGTTTTCTTAAATTAATTTTCCACGGGTTTTTTGTGAAAATTATATGGCTTCAATCATTGTAAGTGAGATTTAGGAAAGCTGGAGTTGTTGAAACCCACTGTTTTGTGACAAGAGGATGCATTCCTTGTTTATTGAAATATAGAGCTGGTAATATGTGTTTACAAGGAATATATACAGTTTGTTGAAGTTGAATTCAATTAGCATGAATATTTTACATAATACTGCTGAAAATATTTTAACCTAAGGAAGTGGATATCCTGTGAACTTTCAAATGTAAAAGATCTTGCCTTATTAATTCAGGAATTAAAAATACTTATTTATTTGGCATTAGTGGCATGACACAGTTATTTAGGTATTACTGTAAAGACCTACTAATGCTTTCACTACTACTTTTTTATAATGTCTTAAATTGAACGCTTTAAATTTACGATCTCGCTTTAAATCTACGTAGTAAATACTTTGTTTCTGTAAGTATGGTGTTTGATAATGTATTTTTCTGAAATCAAGATTCTAGACATAAATCTAAACAAAAGCTTGTTTAAATGTGGAGTGGAAGATCAGGAGAAGGTCTGCAAAAACAATTTAACTTCAGCATGGCAGAAATTAAAGGAAGGCTCATTAATCTGCTGTAGAAATGGCTGGTTTGAGTTCAGTGTTCAAGCTCCTTGTTTTCTATTTAGGCATAGCTTGGCATTTGTGAGGTTAGTCCTCAACAGTTCACTTGCTAAACTGGGAGGTATTTAGTCTTCATCTCTACTTGCTATAAATTCAGTGATTTACTCTAAGCTGCACTTCTCTCAAATAGGATTTCAAAATCTCAACAACTTTAGAAAAAAAAGGCATAAATGCAAGATGCTTATCCCACTTTCATTCAGCCAGAGATAGGAGAACTTGCTGTCATTAGAAATGTCCTGCCTGAGGATACCCAGTCTCCTTCTGGGGCAGGTCTTAGGTTAGATACCAGGTCTTTCAATTTCTTCCTGGATTTTAAAGAAGTTCTACATCAGCTATATTGTCAAATTCCCAGCTGAAATCAGTCTAATTTTGTATGGTATAAACAGAACAGGCAAAATTATTATTTTAAAACCAGTATGGTAATAAATGGAGGACATTAGTGACAGGAAAAAACCGAATGATTGTGTTTGCTATATATTCATATTTTTAAGTGATCCACAGTCCTATCATTTGCAGCTCCAGAAAGAGAAGTATTTTCTTTTCCAAAGCTACTCTATCAGACAACAGAGTTTAATTCCTTCCCTTTCTCAGCACTCACAGAGCTTGCTTCAAGGCCCAAAGTGCTGAAGTGCCCTGGCAGATCACCCCAGGACTTACAGGCAACTTTCTTCTCAGAAACAGAGAATGAGGGTCCAGTACACACCTTCAGATCTTCTCGTCTGGGTTGCCAGCACACTCCCTGGCTGCTGTCATTTACTGCCACTTTATCTCTGTCCCCTGAGGTCAACAAAGACAGGTTTTTAGCTTGCAACATCATGTCCTTACTAATGAAATCCTGTCTTCTTTCCCCAAAAAACTTAAAAAACCACAGACACCAGCTTTACCTGTCAAAGATTTGTCAGAGGACAGAAAAAAGCCATATTTCTAAAAGGATAAATATATCTTCTCAAGGAAAAATATATATTCTTGCTTTTGTTGAAAACAAGGGTGTCTTTAGAAAGGTTAAGAACCACTAGTGATTCAAGAATATCCTCAATTCTGCCTTTTTATAATACACATCTTTCTCCTCAATGCACATGCACTGTATGTAACAGTTCTCTGAAAATCTAACAGCAGACTGAAACTTGATCAGTGCATGACAGCCAGAAGGCAATATATTTTAATATCTTAATGGAGTTTCACCTCTACAGACTTTAGGATAACTTTGCTTAATCAAAAATAATTCCAAAGACATTCTTGATCCGTTCTCATCTGAGTACCCTTTGTAACATCAGCTCCAAGGTCTATGAACTGTGGAAGGGAGTCCAGAAGTCACTCTACTTTGCTGGGGGGCTCTTCAGAGTTTCACAGAGAAGACTCATAAGGAGGAGGTAACAGTATGATTTTATAGCCTCCAGAGTAGGGCAATGACCTGCTTCTCATTGTTGAAAGTCTGTTCTGTATATTATTCGATATTTGATAAAATACATTCATAGATAGCCAGTAACTTTAATCTAAAGTACATGCTTTTATTCAATAAAGCTGTTAAAGATTATAACTTTGTAGTTGTATTAATTCAACTTTCAGAGTAGATTAGAACTTATATGTATAATGAATCTTTTTTTTTCTTGATGTGTTACCTCATCTCAACTGAAGATAATGTGCAAAAAATCTCTCAAAATCACTACAATATGGACACACACAACCTCAAGATTTATTATTCTCATCAAGTATCAGTATATCCTATAAGTATCCCCTTAAGTATCTGAGGATGAGGTCAAAAGGAACAAATCCTAAAGAATAAAATAATTTTGGGAGACAGAAGTACTGTCATTACAGCAAAAGAAAAAAAAAAGACTCTGTTTCTGATGCAACAAAATTTTATACACTTTCTGAGTAAACCTTTTCAGGTCTTGACAGTGGAAGGAGTATGTTACATGCCAGCTGGAATAAAACATGAGTACTTTGGACATCTTCCAAAGAATTACATGCCAGGATATAGAAAAGTTTCAAGTATCCCACTGTGCCACACAACGGAGCCAATGCTTTTTCTCCTCAAGTCAACTGCTTTGCATTAAAGGGAAGCAGAAGCATAAGAATGGAAGCATCTTGTTAGCAAAGAGTGAATCAATGTCGTCTATTTGCTTAAGGCCTCGTATGATTCCTCTCACTGAGAGTGTCAACCAACCAAATATTTAAGCGTACTGGTTGGGCTGACAGACTTTCTTCTCACATTTTGACACCATTCTTCTCAACTTCTGAACCTATCAGGGTGTTGCAGTAGTACCCAAATTATTTGACACCTGACAAAAATACAGACTTTATATTTAGTTTCATAAAGCTTTGTTTCTTATTTTAAAGTTTCAAGGATATAATAATTTCTAAAGGCTGTTTCCTCCTTACAGTAATGTAAAAATAGCCAGATCTTTAAAAGGCGAATTCACCAAGTGCTAACAGGGAATATTAGTTGGAGTAGGCCATGGAGAAACAGGTTAGTTTTATCCTATTGATGATGTGTTGATGCAAAATAGTGTCTGAGCTTTTACATAACACGCAAATTTTAAATCCCAGATTTCAGAAATTTCAACCACTGAAGCTAAGGGGAAAAAAAAATGTCGATATTCATTTTCACTCATTTCCATGCAGAGTACTTGCCCGGTGTTGCCTCTCAAACATCTGTGCTTGGAAAAGCTAGGAACCTAGTATCTATTCTCAAGGAAGCCCAGAAGCCTTGCTCCAGAAGGTCGAATCTGTATCATTAGGTGCCTACTTCACAGGGTGCTCAGGTTCTGCCTGCAGGTCCAGCACGCCTCCTGGGGCCAGCATACACACAGCCACACAAGACTGTGTCCCTTCTTGTCTCAGGTGGCCTCAGGCTGCCTTTGGCCTCACCGAGTTCTGGAGTTGATTGTCTTTGTTTCAGTGGATCCAGTACATGGCTTTTGTGTGACAAGGCCTATTCCCAAGTCCACAGGGCACTTTTCAATAGACTGAGGGGTTTTTGAGCTGTCTTGAAACTTCAGAAATGCCAGTTGCCAATTTGTAAGCATCATTTAAATAGGTGTTCAGAGCTTGTGAGAGTTTAATCCCACATATCAGAATTTCTTGCTAGGAGTTCAAAGCCCTGTGTCTAATCCCTCCTCTAGTGTTTAATTGCCATAGGAACAGGAAGTAGTCCATGGCTTAAAACACAGTTATGATATATTTTGTGAATATATATGATATATTTGTGAATATATTTTAACAAGTACTAATTAAAGCAATTGTAAATATAAGAACTTAAAACTCTGACTCTCATGGTTTATCATACTTACCTTTTGTAAGAAAAGAATAAACAAAAAATGAGTTCCCAAGACTTCTAATGCTTGATTTGGCTTTGATTTGGCAGTGCTGCATTAAAACAAAGCTGAGTCACCTTAGTCCAAATGATATATAAGAAAGCCATAGCAGTTAATTCTGCACAGAGATTTTTTGCACCTTGATTTGAAATTCTTTTCTTTGTGTCTGTACATGTATAAAGTCCTGTCAAAGGTGATGTCAAATCAAAGAGATGATATTTCACATTTACCTCTTTTTATTGTACAGTTTATACTCATCTTTTACTCCTTAGCTTGGTGAGTGCAAAGATTTAGAATCTATGACATGCAAAAAACATTTCAGCTATAATAAACTCCTGCACCATAACAACAGACCTACCAGCTTCAAAAGGCATCATCATATAAAAGCTGAGGCTTGATAAAAATTTAAACACATCAGAATAAATGATCATTGGAGAGGATCGTGGGAATGGGAATGCATTTTTTCCTCACTTTCTTCAATAAACACCCACAATAATTACATCCTTCCTGTCACAGAAAACAGAAGTGAGTGTCAAAAATCTTAAGCAAGGCAAAAGTTACAAGTTTCTGTTTCTCACTCTACTGATTAAAATTGCATAGATGAATTATTCCCTTATGCAACCTGAAGAACAGTAAAAGGACTTCTGCCTTGACTTGGGGGTATCCTGTGAGAACAGAGAAGTGTCTAAGCACACTCCTAAAAACCTGTTTCACCTGATGGACCTTGAGACCTCAGGTCCTTGGCTCCTACACTAACTGGACTGAGCATATAAATGCAATCTTTTTAGAAGAAATCTCTCTCTGTACTAAGATCATTTGCTTTGTGCAGTAGCAAAATGTTTGGATCCCGAAATCATAAATACAAATTATCAGCCCAGCAATTTCTGTAAAACTTGGGTTCATGTGTGAATTTCAGAGGAGGCATAGTGGCTTGGAAATTTAGGAATGGGAATATAGATTCCAGTATCTGTCAATGCAAGAAAAAAACTCCTTTGAACTTAGCAGAGAAAGAAGAGATGGTCTCTGTAGCAGGTTGAGGAACACCAAACTAGCTGTAAACTGACTGGCTGTTGGCTTGATTGTCCATTTAATCAGATTACACAGGTTTAGGATTGTATTTGCTTCCAGTGCCTCTAGTTTAAGTAACTTCTGAAGCAGAAGGTCAGTCCTATAAAAAATTTATGGAAACTTTAATCAACAACTTCAAACAATTTGCAAAATTGAGCAGAGGTTTAAGAACTTGCCTTTGTAGCTCTTTCTTTGTTGTTTGTTTGATTGTTTTTTCATTCATATACTGACAAGGTTGAAGTCACATATTTACAAAGGTAAATTCAATTAAATGGGCCTTTCTGTGTTTGCCAAGCACACTACTGATGCATTATTTTGCAGATGCAGAAAAAATAATGGATATTATCAGAGAGGCACAAATGAGCATATTTATATTAAGCCTTCTGATCTTTACCATTTTATCTCTAGATGAAATCTGATTTGGTGTAAAAAACTTCAAAACGTTATCTTCAAATATCAAGAGACTGAATAAGAACAAGGGTGAAAGAAAATTCAGGTTGTTCTTCCTTTAGTAATCTCTGGATACCAGAGAAGCCTAAGTTTGCTGTTCCTACACAAAATAATGCATAAACCTAGGATTTTCACCACCTTTCAGACTGTAAATTATATGTGGAAATTTATTTTCCTTCACTGCACTGTACTTTAAAAATTATTTTCAGAATAAAGTTATTCTGTGTAACATCTAAGGCAAGAATATCCAATGCTAATTATATTTAACATTTCTCTATAAAAAAAAATCAATATAGGAGAGATTTATATGGCAAACTACTACATACAGTACTTTACACCTGTCGCAAAATTAATTTACCTATACTTATTAGTTAGATAGAAGTATTCAGCAATATAATTTTAGAGTGACTGTATGATTGGAGACCTCAGGAACAGAAGTGTATGTGTAATGGGTTAAAGATAAGGTCCCATTAATGCTGTGTCTGGTACTGAATTACCACAGAAGCAAATGACAGTGGCATAAAACCAGAGCACATTCTAGGGAATTTGAGACAGAGTATTCTTGTGACCTGACTTTCATGGGAGTTGAATATTTCTGCTAAAAGATAACATTGGACATATTGAAGAACTGTCACAAAACAATTTTACAGATGTTTAGACCAAACTGATTCCCTCTTTAAACCAGGCTCATAGACTATGGGTCAGACCTTCAGGTAATAAAGCTCAAGCATATGAGTTATAAATTTAGTTATTAGGACTTTTTTGTAAGTTGAAATAACCTGTTTTTCTCTCTCTCTGCATGTTACCTACTAATCAAGTGGTTACTATTAAAAAAGTTACCAGGCTTGGTTCTTGAAAAAACCAGCCTATATTTGAATGGAAAAATTCATTCTGATCTGTATTCTCTTCCTAAATATTGCAATATTACATCATGTTAAAAAAAAAAAAAAAAAGTATGATAGAACTGCCACTGGCTGCCACCTGGATACTACTGCTTTTTCCTGATGCTTACTAAAAATATCAGAAACTATTTCATTGTCTTGAAAGCAAATAGATAATCAAATACCTGAAAAAGTTGTTCACATGTTGGTTTTCATGTGTTTTCACCATGTTTTTTCTCTACCTGTCAAATGAGATTATAATCCAGAGTGCACAGGCTCTAGAGCTCCTTGTTCTAAATCACTTGCTAATAATGAACTGGAGGTAATTATCAAGGAAGCAAATGGCATGCCCTTGATTCCAAAGATTTCTGTTAGCAATAGTTCTTACCTAGGGAGAAGGGGAATTGTGAGTTTTCCCAGCACAGCTGCAGAGAATTGCAAATTCTCTGGAACAAATTCAAGGCTGAAGTAAACAAGAACGTCACTTTGTTTGAATTAGACTGGTCGATTAGACATTGGGATATCCACTGAAAACATTACTTCTTTGAAAATACCTGGCATCACTTCTCAGAGAAGCATTAGATGAAATACCTGAATGTGTCATTGTGCAACTGACATTTTGAAGATAGGTCATAGGTCCTGAGAGACTACAAGAAATGATGTAACAGATTCTGGGTAAATTGATGGTGGAAATTCAGAAGGAGATTGTTTCATAGAAAATATTGCTTAAAGTAATAACAGTAAAAAAAATCACAGTGTAAAAGCATTAATGTCTAAATGAGTAACAGATGACATTAGCAAATTGGAAAGCTCACAGATTTAAAATCATAATTATCTGAATTTAGAAGGGGAATATGGGAATATTTTTCTATAATTTGGAAGATTCTAAGTGGTGCCCCTGGCTGCTTGGGTTTGTAATGTTCTATGTCCAGTCCAGCGAGGCATGGACAGAACCAACGTTTTCTCGTGCCTTAACTTGGAGAACAGTCAGTACTTCAAGGGACTACTTGGCACTCACACAATCCAGCCCAATGTTCTTCAGTGAGTAATGGATCCTTCCCATTTATGTTTCTGGCTTCTTTCTCTTCGTTTGCACCACAGCTTTTAACATAATTTGAATCTGGGGAACAGAGGACGATGTGGCAGAGATTCATTGTCTGTCAATAGATAATTCATCAATCTAAAAGTAAAGCCTTGAACATGTGAATGTTCATCTTTGCTGTATGGTGTATGACACAGAAGAAATAGTTTTTTTAATTGCAGGAGCTGGAGTGGGCTTTGAGATAAAGGCTCTATAAATTCACTGTGGGTCTGCAGGTTAAAGAATTGCATTTTTTTACCTTTGTGTTCTTGCTACTGTACTCTTGTCCTTTTCCATGTTTGGGTTACTCATTTAATCTGGCATTTCTCTAGCTCAGGCTGTTCTTATTGAGGTGCTTTAGGAAATAATACAGACAGTGTTTTTCTGCTAAGCTCCAGATGTTTGCAATAACGTACTACTGAAGTGAATGCCAGCAGTAAAAGGATATTCCTCCACAGGAAATACTTTGCATCTGACACCAACCAACAGCTCCTTAGGGGAATAAAAAGCACCAACTTGTTAGCTGAAAGTTAACCAGTAAACAGAAAACTAATCTTGGTAAACTTAAAATTAAGTATTTAACTTCCTATAACTGAGTTTGAAAAACAAATGTTAAAAATTACTAATATAAATTATTGCTTGAGGATTACTGCAGAAACATATTCAGCCAACCTTCCCCTTTCAGTTTTACCACTTTGTTTACCACCATACTTTACATTTTGAAAAGGTAAGGAAACTTCTGCTCTTTCCAAGCAATTATGCAGAAAGTATTCAAGAGAGAAAAAAATATTCTTTATCTCCCTCCATTCCTGCACTTTACAAGCATTTTGATAGATATTAGCAGAAGAGATGAAATAAGCATGCTGTAAGTGTGTTTTTCCTTGCCTGACCCATTTCCTCTTTTTTCCCCTATAATATTCTATTGATTTGCATTAAGACAGCCATTTCTGTTTGTTCTTTCCACCAAAGCAGTGGACTCTGACCTGAGTACTTACTGTGGAGGCAAATACATTTTTGTATCTTTCAAAGCTCTGTATTCATAAAGTTCAGTTTTCTTATTCTCCCACATTAAATTAATAGATTGTTTTTTATGCTCGACTATACAGTGGATCTTTTTTGAGTCAAAGCATTCCACAGAGAATTATTTACATTATCTTAGAAGTTATGGTATAATATGGATGGACAAAATTCACAAAATTCATGTAACTTTGACAAAGTTCACATCACCTCTAGATACTTGTATTCTAACTGAATTTGGTTTTATTACCCTTACTAAATCCATAGGCAGTAGGTGGTTGAGTTTTACACGGAAAACTGTCTCTTTATTGAATTAAAACAAATCACAGATATAATTAGTACTCATTTTTCAATAAGATGCTCCATTTCTTTATCCAGATACTGAGGGACTAGTGTGGAGAAAAGAAATAGTTTAAATTCTTTCTCTTGTGCACTTTTCATAGCTTTTGACATTTTTAGAGAAATACCACTAGGTAAAATCTTATGGGAAAAAAAGCCCACTGCAATTTAGTGCCTGGGGAATGTCCCAGATCCAGAATGGGTTCATATGCTATGACTGTTTACAGCTCACCAAGAAAGCCTGATAGAACAGAAGTGATTCAAAAAAGGAGTTAGTTTCAACATGTTTATCTTCCAGCACTTACTTCCCCATGAAGCAGTAGCAAATCTTGTGTGTTGGCATTCGATACGGAGACATGAATATAGATTTTTCTTTAAATTGTGTTAATAAATGTGACACTCCATCCTGAGCAGATTGAAGGAATTGAACATAAGTGATGCACAGGATACATTTTATTCACACTTAATAAAGAAATTACTGCACATATGTTTTTGAGTTAGGAGAAAATAGCCGCTCTTTCTTTTCACAACATCTCTCAACGAAGGATTTGTCAGATAAGAAAAGTAACTTTTATTGCCATCCTCATTTTACACATTACAAACAACACGCAAATAAAATAGATTTGGATTCCATAAAACTCTGCTCTACTTTATCTTCTAAAGGAGAATAAGATAGTTTGAGGTGTGTGTTCAGCTTCTTGGCTCCATGCCTAGAGTTCTGCTTTACAAATAATCAGTCCTGAACCGTGTTTACCAATATGTAAATCCTTATGAGAAGAATCTGTGGATTGACAGAAAGCATGATATGACTTTCATGTTATACATATGGCATGTATGATTTTGAATCAATATCAAGGAAAGAAGGGGTGGAGGAGTAGGACAAGTAATTGGTGCAAAGGGTGATGTTGCCCCAGTCCTGACTTCCATTGTATGTTCTAGCTACATTTTGGAAATGAGAAAACTTAATTCAGAAGTATGTTTTTATTTGGTGAGACCTTGAGGTTTTTTTAAAGGAATAACTTGTTTTTAAAAAAGTGGAAGAATGTAATAACATTTAACGACACCACCTCCAGAAATTGTTTTTATTTTTTTTTCCTTTAACTGAAAAGTTTTTCAGCCTATATGCAAATGAACTACAACTCTACAGTTTGGAACGTAAGCAGCGAGACTGACTTTCTCATAATAACCATTAAAAATCTGTTTAAGAGCTAAGAAAAAACCATAATATTCAGTTAAGTATGAAAACATTTTGAAAAGAGATTACCCCACTCTTTTTTTAGGATGAAAAACATAAAAGATGAAAATCTGTCTTTAACAAGTATGTGAAATGCACGTTGGTGGCATTGTACTCTATCTTAGCCCATTGTTTAAATCTAACTTAGGATTAATTTTGAAGATTTTATTGGACATTTTAAAAAGTATGTGTCCACTATGCAAGCCTGTGGCAACTGATCTAAGCTTCCTTCCACACAATTTCATTTGGCACGAAAAAGACAGGACTAACTACTGTTTCACTGCTTCCCTAACTTGTATGTGGAATATTTCCTTTAAGGACAGTTTCTAAAGAGGGATAGAAAGTAAATTAAGGTTTTATTTTATCATTCACCAAATTATTAGTTCAGCTACAACATCTTTTTGCCTTGTAAATTATTTGCTTTTGTTTGGAAAGTTTCACAATGTTTAAAATTAATCAGAACATCCAGATCTTGTTTGACCTAAAAGGCTTTATGGAACTTTTGCCTTTGATAAATAGCCCAAATTCCAAACAAAATACCTTCACCAGGAAACAGCAAATTATTTTTTAATTAAACTACCTGAAATACTATCAACTGGAGGAAACTGGGATGCAGTTTTACATATATAATTTGAAAAGGGCTCCTTTGTTTTCTACTCTCATACAAGGATAACTACAAAGGTTTTACAGTACTAAAGAAGCCCTCCCAAGTAGGCAAGCATCTAGGGCTTTTTTTTTTTTTTTTTTAAATAAGAGACAAGTGACTAAATTTAAAAGTAGTTACATTTCTGATATTACTGTTCTGGGTGATTCTCATGCAAAATCATTTCAGTGATTCATGTAAATTTTATGATTACTCATGATTTCTTGCATAGCTTCCAACTCTTAGTGACTCCATATGTAAAATAAATAGCATAAATAAAACAGCATGATAAAATCACTGTTTTGTGTAAGTGCAGTTCATTCTATTTGTAACACTTGGCTGAGATATAGGAATTTTTTTCCAGAAGGAAAAGTGCCATCTACTGAATCACCAAAACAAAACTTTGCAGCATCTTGAAAGATTTTTGTGAGAGAGATCCTTCGCAATTACTGATCGGACCAAGCCTTGCTCAGCTTGTGAATGTAATTGAGATCACAGCTGACAGTGATACGGTACCTCACTAAGTATTTGTTTAATGTGTGTGTGGGTTTTTGGGTTCTTTTTTTCTTGAACAAGTGGTCCTGGATTTCAAGTGTTAATGGAAAACCAGTGAACTGCACTGAATGTCTTAAGATTTTTACTTTCAAAACAACTTTTGCCCCCAAGATTTCTGGGGAGACTTCTTGTGCATCTTCTGCATCTCTTTGACACCCTAAAGAGGTCAGACTTGCCTGATTAGCCAGTTTGGGTTTGGTGAAGGTATAGACAGAAAGACTATAAAAAAAATAACCTGATAGCACACTAATAAATAACATTTTATGTAGCAACAGAAGAAAAAAGAAATAAAACGACTAACAGATAACTTCGCTGTGGGAAGCGACCTATTAGTTAACTAAGACATGGTTTGGCAAGGTATAGAACATTTTTTAAAGGCATTAAATTTCTTTAAAGACCAATAGAACAATAAACTTTATTTGGGACTTAAAAGAGGTGTCAGTATTTTTCAGGGCTAAGCAGTAGACACTTGAATGAATAAAAAATATCAGTCACTGTATAAGCCTACACAGCTCTTAGAAGAATGTCACTACAAAAGTGGAGGGATTGGTAAAATGAACATGATTTATATCTTCAAAAGTTTGTGAAGTCTCCAAAAGTAGTCACAGGCTTATGTAAATCGGATAAACACACGATTATGGGTAAACTCTTGTCATGACTTAAAACTAACTGATGAGATAGAACAGGAATCAATTCTTCCTTCTAAAATTAAAAATATTTAGCAGTGAGACATAGCAACACTTTATACAATCCATAATATGTATGCAATTGTGTAGGAAAAGTATGTCTAATAATGAATGCTCCAATTACAATGTCTGTAGCAAATCTGGTAGCAATTTTGTGACAATGATAATTATTTGTACAGTAAGAAAACATCCCTCATCTATGTAAGCCATGTTATGTATAGCTATGTATACTGTTGTACAGTAACCTTAACTTCTGCACAAAATAGGCTTTTTTCTCTAATTATAAACTGGATGTGTGCTGGTTTCTGCATAGATAATTCCACTCATAGCTTTTCATAAATGTTTTATTTTTTCTGTTCATACAATAATGCCCCTGAGGAATAATATTCAAACATGTTAATTAAAACTTATTCAACAACTTGTGGGTTGCTTTCTTTCTAATTTGGTGGTGACTGCAGTTTGGAAATTCTGACTGCATTACTTAGCCAGCTTCAAAAATCATATGATGTTGTTGCTCATATAGAAACAGTTAAGTAAAAATAACCAGAAGGAATGCTTTTAAAAGTCAGTGTTGGAAGAGCTTTCACTTAGTGAGATGAAAAAGAAATCTCCCATTTGACTTGAGAAAAGCTGAGAGGAGAGGCAGGGGCTCTTCTTGAACATGGCCTCCTTGAAATTGTTTGAAAGGTCTTTGAGACACTTGGGGAAAAAATTACACTCTATGCCCACTAACATATAATCTCAGCCAAATATCACAAATTTTACAGCGGCAAAATGTGGAAAGATTATTACACTTTATCCTAGGCAGTAACAGGTGCTGTCGGGCCCTCACAATTCATATCCCAGTCCCACAATCTTCCCAGAGACAAACTGCGCGTCACCGAGTGCGATTTTTACCACGTGCAGACACACTGCTCTGGGCAAGGTTGCTTTTCCTGTCCTGCTTTAGCTAGGTTAAAACATCTCAGGCTGCCAAAACTCTCAGAAACATTTACAACATCAAAGTCAGCTGCAGCCATGCAGGGTGATGCTCAAAGCAGGGCTTGGCTGCATGCCTTCTTCTTGCTGTTCATAGCTAGTGGGAGATGGAAATACCTAAACCAATTCCTTTCAGCTTTTTTTGCAGTAAAATGAAAAACCACCAGGGGTTAGTGATATCTTACAATCTCTTCATTTTGCTCCACAGATCAATCTCTGAAGAGCAGTAGGGGAAGTATGTGTTCAAAAGTGGCACTGGCCAGTATTCCAGAGAAAGAGCCTGATAGAATATTCGTGAAAGATGCTCTGGCTCATGTGCGTCATTTATTTCTATATGATGTGATACACAACCTTTACTTCCAGACTAGAATAGGGTCTACTGATTACCGCGTTTTTGCAGCGCAGTATATACGGGTGAGCAGGGACATGTAAGTTCTTTTTACCGATTTGGTGGCATTTACCCAACACTATCCTTCCATAGCTTCCTTCCTTAGTCCAAACCGAGCCATGTACACTCTAGACGAGCCAAACCGGTCACTTTACAGTAGAGGGGTGTGAGTGCCACCCCCCCAATCATGACTTGTATCACCAAAAACAGGCACTGTTGTTGTCTCCTTCGACAGGGATTATTCAATGAGCCAGCCACGAAAAGTATTTCCTTTTTGGGGGGCTGCTTTGGCGGGTAAATATCTTTTCCCCGGCAGAGCTGGTGCGACCCGTCCCGCTCCCGAGGACCACCGGAGAGACAGCACAGCACAGTGCACCCTCTGGGAGATACGGCGCAGTGCTCTCGCCCCCTTCGGGCGCCGAGGAGGTGGGAGAGCATCTCTGCCGAAGAAGCCGCCCTGCCTCCGCCGCCCCGCAGGAGCGCGGGCGGTGGGCGCTCCTCCCCCGGCCCCCGCGGCCGCACGGAGCCGGAGCCGGAGCCGGAGCCGGAGCCTGGGCCGGGCC
>VZRV01008493.1:1369266-1455783 GCA_013398115.1 Falcunculus frontatus | reverse complement strand
TCCGGGAGCCGGAGGGACGGGGCCGGGCGGCCGGCGGCCGCCGCGCTCGCCTGACCTGCGTGCCCCGCTGGCCGCGCCGGGCTGCCCCGAAGGATGTCCGCCCAGTCCAAGGGGACCGCATCCTCCTCCTCGTCGCCGTCCGAGGGGCCGCCGGCAGCCTCCAAAGCCAAGGTGAAGGAGCAGATCAAGATCATCGTGGAGGATTTGGAATTAGTCCTGGGGGACCTGAAAGATGTCGCCAAGGAACTTAAGGAGGTGAGAACGAAGGGCTGCGCGGGCGGACCGCCCGTCTGCTCCGTATGGGGCAAGCGCCCCACCGCCCGCAGGCCGGGGTCCGACTCCCCCCGGCGCTCCGCTGCCGCCCCTAGGCTCCTTTTACCGCTTCTTCACCGCGGTTCGAGCAACTGGTGTCCAGGCTGGGCACGGGGCAGCTCCCGGCCGTGCTTCGGGGCGGTCGGCTGAGCATCGCTGCGCTGCCCGGCGGCCCGGAACGGGACGAGGGGCGCGGCTGAAGCCCCGTGTCCCGGGTGCCGTGCGCCCCGGGACCGCCCGTGCTCCCCTCGGCTGCGAGGCGGCTCTGCTCGGCGACTTCCCACCTTAGCGCACCCCTCGGAGTTTTATTTTTCCCGGGGGGAGCCTCTCCTGAAAGGTCCCTCCTGGGAGAGGAAGGTGTTCTGGGGAGCTGCGGGACCCGCAGCACTGCCCGGTTCCGGGCTGCGGCGCGGCGGCATCCCGGCGGTGGGAGAGGAGTCGGGAACGACCCCACTCCCGCTCCAGCGGGTTTAACTTTCCGGTGGCGCGGTGCAGCGCTGTGCTCGCCCCCAGCAGCAGCCCCGCTCGCATCTCCCCAGCGCTGAGCGACCCCGGACCCCGCGCACCCGCCGCCGTTGGCGGAGGCTCCGCGCCCGGCGCGGCAGCAGCGGCGCGGCGAAGTCTTCTTCAGCCTTTGCAGCCTGCTTCACCGGGAGCTGAGCTCCCTGTTTATCGGCCCTATCTGGCAAGATTGCCTTTGCAATCTCTCTTTTCTCGGTGGCGGGTGTCATCTCCTCTAGGTTAATCTGCAGGCAGAGTGCGATTACCGCGGGCATGTTCATAAGCAGGGAAATGCAGTAGCTGAAGGAAAAGAATTTGGCTGTCCTTTTGGAGATTTCCGCGTTATCTTGATTTTGCTACACAACTGGTCGACAGATGGTTGGATTATGCATCGAAATTCAAGTCCAGAATCTCTGTGTATTGTTTTATAATCCTATATTTAACATTTATAACAGGCTTCGGTTTTTTGCCATCAAATATTAGTTTTCTATTTTAACAACATTGTCAACAAGTTTCTTTCAACAGTCTTTTGCCGTCTGAGGCAGTCTGAAATTCACCCAGTGGTTTGTATAATGTTGAAAGATGTATAAACACACGGCTCACTAATCACAGCTGTTAGGCTCTTTTTTCACCCACAATTCCAGGTTTCTCCTTCTCTTTTTTTTTTTTTTAATAATATATCTATAGTTCATCAAAATTTCTGTTTTCCTTAATGTGCTGCTGTCTATGCTTTGTAATTTTTGAGGTATTTTGAAGTGGACATAACCACTCTTTGTAGAGCAGCTCTTTCAACGTTTTTAAGACCAATAGCGCAAACTGGCTTCTGTTGCTGCAGAAGCACATTTTCAGGACCTAGAGAGGATGTAATGTATTCTGTCCCATGAATGTAAATCGTTCCCTGCACATAATCAGTCCTAGCTTTCTTCTAGTGAGCAAACAGGATCACTGGAAGTGGAGATCATATATCATCATTTACTGTGGCATGTTTTATCTAAGCAAACTTGTCTGTTCTGGTTGACTGCATCTGTAAAAGAGAGCTGGGTTTACGTCTGCTTGATGGGGAAACTTGTAGAGAAATGGAGCTGTAACTCTGTTAAGTACTGTGTACCTGTTGAAGGGTGCAAGGATTGCCAGTAGCACCTGTTTCGAGAAAATAAAAGTATTTTTATAAAAAGAATAGTTAAATCTTGTTTCTAACTACACATGAGGTTTTAAGTAATGCTTTTCACCAAATAGGACTTACAAAGATGGTAGCTGTGCTACTCCAACAAGTAAGAGTTGCATACACATACATCTGCTTGATTGCAATATTATCATTATGTGTTAAATATACTTTATGTGACATTTATTTTGGAAAGTCTGCAGAGGTTTGCCGTCTGAGTACCTTTAGTTGTCTGCCTTTATAGGATGGGCTAAATCTGTACAAAAACTCTTGACATAACGGCAATGTATACTTTTTATGTGAAAGTGAGTTAACTGGTGATATTATAAGCTAATAATCAGTCTCTTTCACAGGTTGTTTGTAGGTATTAGAAAGCATTGACAGGCTCTTTGTTAAAGCTTACAGGAAGTTAGTCTGTAGTCAGTTTTGGTTTATTGCACATAGAAATATAGCTGTGGTTCATTTAGGTTCCCTACTGTAGGACCAGTCAAAATGATGAAATAGAGGATGTGAGTTCACACTTTCCACTTTCACTACAAATGTTGTATTTATGGAAATGTTGTTGCTACCTTTTTTTTTTTTCCCCCAGGGTGTTTGCTGCAGCCCAGCTGCTGTGCTACAACCCTTTCTGGTTTTTTTAAAATTATATAGTAATATAGTATTCTGGAAACAGCATTTAATTTTTTTATTACTATTTTAAAAGTTTTCAATTCTGGTACAGTGGTAGGGCATGAAGGTTTTTTTAGCCCTTTTTCATGTAGTTCCAGTATTATTTAGTTGTGTTATAGAAAATATAGTATTACAGTAATATTTGTTTGTGATTTACATCATTTTTAAAACACTTTTTTTATTATTATTATTTTATCTTTTATTATTCTTGCCTACATATTTGTTACCCTTAAATATAAATTGTGATTATAGTTAATGGAGCACTTCAGGTATTGTGATGGACTGCATGTCTATCTTTCAGTCTTCTTTTTTAAGATTTCACGGTCAAAGTACTGTCAAAATACCATTTCATTGCTTCAGAGTGAACTTCTCTATAACAGTGAGTAGCATGGCTTTACAGGACTTGTATGTCTTATTACATTTAGTTTGTTATGTTTCACTTACATTAATGTATCTGAACCTTTTTCTAATTGGCTCCTCAACTATTTTTTGTTGTGTTTTTAAAAAGAGAAAAGTGAAGGGTGGGTAGAGGGTGGTGTGTTAAACCTGGATGGACAAACCATGAAGTTTATAAATATTCTCTAGAAGGACGTGACTAAATTATGTGGGCTAAAGCAAGTACATTTTAAGAGTTACTGTGTCTCAGAAGTGCAGGATCCCTTTCTTCCCTCCCTCTCTCCCACTTATGTATTGTTCTGGTCTGCTTAGGCTAAGGTAACTACAGAAGATTAAGGATGGAGAAGGGGGGTGACTGGAAGATGTGGAAGGATGGAGCAGTGCTGAGTCCAGAGTCTGAGCTGGTGTATGGTTAGTCTTCTCTAGAGCAGTTAGTTTAGGAGAGACTGGGCCCCTTTTGTCTCCTTGCTAAAAAGAACATCGTGTGGGTGTATGGCAACAACGGGATGTGATTTTGCGTTGAAAGAAAATAATGGATTTGAAATGGATTAAGTCGCTGTTATTTGATGAATATTCCAAAGAAAAATCAAAGGAGTGCCAGAGGATTGAGTAACAGTTTCTATTCCTTTAGTCCAGACTATTTCAAAATTAAGTTGGTGGAGCCTTAAACTTTGGTTTTCCTCCAGAGGGTTGAATAAAAGACTTTTTTCACTGGAGTTTGTCTAGAAAGATGATTAAGTCTTGTTTTGGAGCTGATGCTTATCTGTCTGTTACCTAAGTATTGTACTACTGGAAAGCAGAGCATGTGTGCTAATTAAACTATTGCAAAAAGCACAATGTAGCCCTCTGATTACTTCAGAAAGGATTGTAGGGGATGTACGTGTGCACCTGTGGACAGCAGGGCACAGAGATTTATATAATCTTAATAATGGTAATATAATTTTTAAGACTTCCCTACTTTCACGTATTATGATAATGTTACACGTTTCTGTAGTCTTGTGCTTCTTTTCATTAAGGAAATACTTAACTAAATAATTTCATAAATCCTTTTTGTAGTAATAAAAATGCATCTTGCAGAACAAATTCCTGGAAGTTATGTGTGAGACATTAGCATAGCTTTTACTTGGTTAAATATGCTTCAACCTTTTATCGAAAGGAAGCAGCTGCGTAGCTACTGCCAGTGTTTAGAGTACTCCAAAATGGAGGTGCAGGAGAAAGAGAAGCTCTCATAGGCATTGCGCATGCATCAGTGAATTTCCAGTCATTTGAATCTACCTCCTCTGCTTTAAAAACTGTGAAAATGTCTTTGTGACAGAATGAGTGCATAATCCTCTGTCATCTAACTGATGTGTTTATTTTCTGTAAAGTTATGATCTATAAAATTTGGGCATGAATTAATAAATACTTTCTAAGTCATGATGAGACTAGCAGATACCAATCCCCCTCCCCCAAAACACCATGGCAAAGTTGACTATAGGATAAATGACCTGATTCCATAACCAGGCCAGTCATCACTATCTTAAGTGAAGGGTGGTCATGTGTTCCGTGGTTTTAGTTTCTGGATCAGGACTGCAGAAGTGTATTACAATTCCAGCCACCAGTGTTTTCCATTCCATTTTTGGTTTTGTGTTCTGGTAACTATCCAGATGGTAGAAGGTACTTCAAGTTCTTGCCTGTTAAACTGGAAACTGGAAGGCGTTGGGTTCACCAGGAGGACTGGGGCAGCAATAGTCCATCATGTGTCAGTATCTCTGATGTGCAGGCAGTGCAAACACCAATATAAGAAATGTTTTGAGTTCAATTTGCTGCATGAAGATGAGGCAGGGAGTTATGAGAGATACTGGATAGAAACCGAAGGATAGGCAAAAAGCCAGGAAAATGTTTTAATCCATTCCTTCTTCTCCTTCTGATTCTTGCCTCTTGTCCTCTTTGGATTCTGTTCAGGTGTCAAGGGCCTGCTGCTCTTTTTTGCTAGGTAGTGACAGCTGAAGAAAGTGGTTTTTATGCATGTGTGTTCTTACCATTAGAAATCCAGTTAAATGCAGATGCTCTGCTTATATCTGGATCCTGGATGCAGCCCCTCTTAACAGTGTTCCTTCTGGAGTCTTTTTTTCAGTGCATACACTATCTGCATATGCAGATCCTGGTCAGTAAGGTGTGTGAGGGACTGAAGCTTTTTTGTAGTTTTTTTTGCTGTGGTTGGGATTGGGATCCAGTTCAGATACCAGGATCAGGGTGTTGCATGAGTAAAGTAAAGCTGCCATTCCAAAATTGGCTAATCTCTCTGGCACCAGACGTTTTTTTCCTGCTTTCTTGTTGCACTTACTCCTTTGTGCCAGATGCAATCATGTATCCATGTACCTGGATGTTTGACTGCAGATTGAGATTCATTATGTAAGAGAAGCAATGCGCAGCAACTTTACTGGGATCTGCCCAGGGGTCTAAAGAGGGCCATAAATAGTCACTGCAGATAACTGAATTGTATTTTTTCTTTCCATTTATTTCTTGTGGTCTGTGAAGCATTTATACAGTTCTAGACAATAAAACGTGCAATGAACTAAGATAAAACTCTTATGCTAGTAGTGTCAATTAAACTAATGGAGCTAAAGATAACTGTGAACCTTAAAAAAAACCCCCATGAGTTATGGTGGTCAGAAATATTTATATGCTGATACATGACAGGGTGAGGTTGCTCCACATCTGATTTGTAACCAAATCTACCAAGAATTAGTAATTGTATTGTGTAATCCCATGAAAAGAATAGCTAGTGCACCTATGGAGAGTTGCTTATTGATATCAAGATACTTGGTAGAGGGAAACACACTGCTAATTTGTGCTACCTATTCTGTTTTTAATCTCATGTCAGCTACTTCATTCCTTATAAGTAATACCGAGGTTCTGATAGTAATGTGTATTGTGCAATCAGGAGCTAAATGGAGTATGTATAAATTCAGTTTTCAAATAAAAACAGTACCACAGTGGAAATACGTATCTTTGTGTAAAATTTGAATTTCACACAGTCTATGCACTACTGGCCGAGATACAAAAAAGAGAAGTAGTGAGGCACAAACTTCAGCCTGTTGCAGTCTGATTTTTTCCATTGACTTTGGAAGGAACAGAACTAAATTTGAGTGATAGAAATAAGTTTTGGGTTACATAATTTTTATTAAAACTTCAAAATTTAGAGGTATTAGTTGCTGCTACACGAGTATGAGTACATTATGCAACACCAATGACTTGGTTGAACACCATCATTGAAACTTTGAAGATTTTTGACAGTTTATTCTGGCAATTATGCAATGTTTCTGTTCCCGTTACTCACCTTGGACAAAGTTCTGGAATACCTTTCCCGCTTCCTGTCAACGAAAACTTCCAGCTGAATTACTGCATATGTTGTACACATGTGTTGTGCACAACTAATTAGTACTGCTCTTGGGAGAGCTGTGGGAGAGGTGCAAATATTGTCCCTGAGTTTAGAGTGCTTTCCCACAGTGCCTTTGTGAATGAGCATCGCTATTCTCTGCCAGTTTTCATTACTTTTAGGGCTGCAAAATATTGATGGCTCATAGTCTTCTCTTAATGTTATCCTCATTCTTTGAAAGGATGGTGAAAAAAAGTGAGTGTTCCGTAACCTCACGGGGTATCTCATGTATATCTCGTGCAGGCTCCCCCTTTCTCTTTTTCCTTCTTTAGTAGAGGTTGCTGCTGTGAGGCAAAGGGTAACGGGGTCTATTTTGCAAATAGACTGCTTTTTTCCCCACACAGTCTGTGCCTGACATCCATGCAGGTTACCCCTAACCTAGTTACCTATATGTGGACAGGACTTTGGGTTTTTTTACTAGTAGTTGGGCTTGTTGTTTGTTTGTTTGTTTAATAAAAGGAGCAAACAGCAGTTAATGTACATTGTTTTCTTGATGAGTAAAATGTTATTTTTTCTTGAGGTATGAAGGTGTGATAAGGGCTACAGCGTATACATACCTGCTGCTTACAGCTCCTGTCCTATACAAAATTGACTGGTCATCCTTGCTGCAGTGACCTGCAGTGCTTCAAAATGCCATTTATTTCTGTACCCAGGGGAAGAAGAAAAGCAGACCCTGCTTTCGCTGTGGAAGGGTTGAGAAAATCCTCCAGCAGATCTCTCACAGCTTCCCTGTGTCAGGTCGTGTGTGTTGAATGACTGGCGTGACAGGGCTTGCTGGCTGAGCCGCTGGCATTCTGGTTTCGTTAGAAATTGTTGGAGTACAGCTGATGGGAGGCAGTGAGGAGCCATGGCTGCTGAACAGTAGTAGTACCATCAGTCATTGCTTCTGCAAAAACTGTAGCGTGTTCGTGTGTCTTTAAAGGTTAACAAACCCATCCGTTGTTTCATGCAGCATGTGCCACATTGCATTATGAAGACTGAGAGCACTGATGTTGAATCATTTCCAAATTTTATTGAAGATTATTTCTCGGTAATGTGAAAAATCCTGTAATTTTAAAATTTTTCATTTTATCTCCTTATTTCTATTTTAAATATAGCTATTGTCATTATTATAGTGTTTGACCCATGATGGTATTACATTCTTCTCTTTATTGTGGTCTGTTTACAGTTCTTTGAGTGAAGAGCTTCAAGGTAGAATCAGAGTAAGGCATCCTTACTTACAGTATAATCATTTGCCTTGTAAGTAGGAGAAGATAAAACTTAATACCTAGGAAAATAATGTGAGAAGTTTATTCTGTATTTATTAAGTTTATTAGGTGAGACGAGCTGCAGCAGGCTCCAAGAATTCGATGGGATACCAAAAACTTGATTTAAGCTTTTCATTCAGCTGCAGAACATGAGATAAGTGTTTAAAATACTAAAAATTTTGGTATCTACTGACATTTCATAGTTTACTGGAAATGTCACTGTATTGAAGCAGGCAGCTTATGTGGCCTAAAAGATGCAGATTCCATAAACTTAACAAGGTGAAAGCTTTAAGAAATTAAATGTTTGGCCTTGCTTCTCCATAATAATTTGTTGGTTCATACCCATGTAACAGTGTCCTTTCTGTATAAAATTACATATGAAAATACAAAACATGAAAGTCAGTATGGTTTTTTTTTGCTGCAGTGTGATAAAGTATAATTCTTTCTTTGTAGGCTTTTTCACTGAGATTTTCAGATAAATTAATGACTGAAAGTTCAGCAGTTATTGGACAAAGAATTGGAACTGATATATTTATTTCTTAATACAGAATTACGTACTGGTTGAGTTTCAAAAGGGCCGCTAGAAACTGTCCAACCCCTTCAAGAGTCAACTAGAACAGGTTGCTTAGAACCTTGTTCTTGAATATCTTTAAGGATGGTGACTCCACTACCTTTTTGGAGTACCTATTTCAGTGTTGAATCACCCTTTTTTCGATCTTGTGTTTAGGTCAAAATTCCTGTATTTCTAATTGTGCCCCTTGTTGTCTCCTTAACTCCTTCTAATTAAGTATGTAACATACGCTCCAGCCCGTTCCAACCCCATTTTCTGGGCTAGCTCCAGTGTGTTCCTATCTGTCCTGGGCTGGGGAGCCCAGACCTGCACACAATATTTCAAATTTAGATTCAAAAAATCAGGTACATATTTAGTCAAAATGCTATGTCACAAACATTTACTTCCCTCGATAAACATTTTTTTAGCTGAAATTTTAAAATGAGTTGAAGAATATATTGTGTACTTCTTCATTAAAGTTGCAGTAATAAGTGGTTGTGTACTTCTCACTGCCTGTGATCTGAAGATGCATTTTACTAAATTTCAGACAGAATAATAAACAACAGATTTGCAGTATAGCTCCCTCTATGAATATAACAGATGAATGCACCAAGTGCTTGGAGCTGGTGTTTGTGAGTGCAGCCACTGGAGCCTGTATGTCACATTAGGCAGTGATGATTGGAAGGGAGGGCTGCAGCCCCTTCTGCTTTTACAGGAATGCTGCTACTCCCATAACATCTCTATGCTAAGCCAAGATATATCCTTTTCCCCACCTTCAAATGCAATTGTCCAGGCAAACCCAATGTAATTATTCAAATTAACTTTGTGAACAATTCCGGTTAATTTTGCCTGTCTGCTTAATTTTCACTTTCATTTTCACTATGCTAATCTCATAGTAATCCCTCAATTTCTCTGATGCTCTTTGTTTTCTTTTCCTAGCCCTTTTCCTCTTTTCCCTCATAACAGTTTCACGTGTTTGTGTAACTTTATTTACCTCACTGCTAGGAGCTATCAGACGTCATCTGTGTTCTTAAACGCGAGAGTTCTTGTCTCTCCATTTTTGAAAGCTGACGCATGAAAGTCAACGTCAGAGCTTCAAAACAGGTCTTAAAAATTTCACATTACTCTGACATTTATCTTAGAACCTCAGCTGTTCTCCTCATGTATCTTCTGCATGCTACTAGGAGATTCTCATGTGTAGGCTCATTGTTAGTAATTTTTTTTTAGCTCAGTTTCTAATGTTGTGTAGATAGAAACTGAAAGCTGTTGTTTGGATTCAAGTTAACTGGTTGCTATTACAAGCAAAAGCCATCCGTGATAGATTAAGTTAACGTTGTTTCCTAAAATTTGCTTTATCTTTTCTCAAAATACTACATAACTGTTATCTTAAATAAATGCTTTTGAGTTACCAACTAAACTGTATTTTATTCTCTACGTGTTTTTACTGATGATTGCAGAGATGCTTTGAATGAGGTAAGTTCATCATAGCAGGTGGTCTCTGCTAGTGCTAAGGAGTTTATCTATGGTATCTAGGGTGGTACAGTCTAGACTTAGTTGACTTTCATTGCTTATAGGTGATTTTATGGCGTGTTTTAAGAGTCAGTAAAACTGTGGCATTTGGATAAAGAAATAACCTGTGTATGAGCACAGTGTTTGGATAACTTATTAAGACTAGAAAACTATACAAGTATATCTGCTGAAGTAATAACTTTCTGTTCCTTGAAATCAAAGTACAGGTGGTAGGGTGAACCTGAAAGACCTGGAAGACTGGTGTTTGACCAGTCTGGGATGTTTATGCTCAAACAAAAGGAGGAGGAGGTTATGATTGTTATTTTTTTTTGTTCCCTGTTGACAATTGATTTGCATGTGCTTGTTTTTCAGTTGGTGATTATTTGATTCTGTCTGCTAAAAGAGAAAAAATTATCATAAAGAAAGAATGCTTGAATTGTAAGGACTTAAATCATATACAAACAGTTTGCTTAATTATTTTGTTTGGATGTCTTAAATCTTAGCAAGCAGAATGTTTGCTGATGTGATGCAGCTTTGACTTTGATAAGGCTGTGCCATCTTGTATTAGCTTGGCTGTTGTCTTTAAGGAATGCCAGTCATTCCAGGCATTTGATGTGTATGTTTGTGTGTGAAGTCGGTGTCTTGGATTCACATACCCAACTTTAGGAGAAATTAGAACCCCAGTATTTGTATAGACAGTAATGTGTATTAATTGCAGTGATGATGTTCCCATTCTTTTGTTTAAGCCTTAAGTTCATTGCATACAAAAGAACTGTAGTCTAAGATTGATTAAAGCTAGACATACATAGAACTTCTACATTTAATATCAGGTAACTTACAGAAATGCCCTTTAAAAAAATCTCTTAAAAAGATCTCCTAAATTTTGAAAGTTCTTAAAGGTAGTTTTAAAACTTTCTGTTAGATATTGAATCTTTTCTGAGTGTTTATTGCAAGATTGCAAGTACGAGAGGTATGATCCTCATAGAAAAAAATTGACTGTATTTCAATGAATGACTGCTGTATACTGTTTCTAGGAGATGAGCACTTGGCAGGCATCGTGAATACCTACTTCAAGTTTCTTACGAATTAAAAAAAAATAAATCAGTTCTATCAAAGAATTTTTTCAATGTATATAATCTTAGAAACAGGAGCTACATTGTGATAATTTCAACAAAATATTAAATGTACCTAGTCAATTATTTTTCCCATAATCTGGTGGTCTTCTATAAATTTATATCTGCCTTAGAATATAAATTGTTTCTGAGTTTGTATGTTCAACAGGTATTAGTCAATCAAGGGCATAAAACAAAGTACTAAGAGAAAAAGTGAATACATAACCCTCTGGATTTATTCTTTCTTTGGGGAAATCTAAATAACCTTGACTTGATGCTTTGTATTACAGAGTCAAGTGTAGTTTTAATAATCTATTATGAAAAAGGGAAGATCTCATAGATCTTGTGAATAATTTGCTGCATGTGAAATGTGCTTTTGTTTAGGTTTCTCAACTTCTGACAGTGACATCTCATGTTTTAGGACTGATGTCCTGGTGTTGTGTGACAGCTTTTCAAATGGCTTTTGGTTTTTTTATCACGATCTTTTGGAAGAGTGGCAAGGCCCAGAGAAAATTTGGAACATTGTTGTTCCTTAATTTTCTAAAAATCAAGTTTTCATTTAATAACTGCTTGTTTTGTACAGGCAAAGTACTTCTGCCATGTTCATCTATTATTTCTCATTTTAATTTACTAATCAAGAGTGGGGCATCATTTTTGTCACTGTGAATTACAGATATGATATGTCTTCTTTAAATGCATGATTTCTTGTACATAGTGAAACAAAGTTATCTGTTACATCAATGCTGATACACTGCCATTAGGTGTTGATCAGGTGGATTTTATGATAATTAAATGTCTATTTTGAACAGATTAAATTCTTTCCTTGCTTTTGGTACAGTAACTATAGACTTGCAACACTTCTGTAGAATTCTTCCTTGAAGACTGTAGTATTAGACTTAGGTAGCGTGTGTGGCTGGAGGAGAAGACATCAGCATTTTGGATTCTTCTGATGTAGTGGTCTAGCAGGTGTATATGTCTTAAGGGTTTTCTTCCGATGAAGTAGATACTCTTTTGAGTTTTCACATGCTTCTTACTGCAGATTGCCATTTGATACAGTCAGGAAGTGTATTACAATGTCTGGAAACTGTTTCATCTAGGCCAAAAATTCCATTGGGCAAACAAATAAATAATTACAAATAAATAGCAATACCAACATGATTGCAGTTTCTTTTTGCTAATGATGCCACTCAGCTCTGGTAACTCGAATAGTTCTTCATTTATACACGTATGTTGGTACATTAGTAAAGAATATATTTTTTTATTTATTTGGTAGACTCTTTCCGTTTGATGAAACAGAGCTTTTCTAGTTCTATTTTGGTTGAGTTATTCTTCACAGAGATGAGTACAATACTGTAGGTGAGATCTAATCAAAACTTCTCTGGAACTGTATTTTGCTACATTCTGAAGTTTCATTTCTATTTGGTGAGAAATTGCCTGCTGGCAGCCATTCCATCATGACCCCTCTGCAAAGAGTCTATGAATTACTGAACTTCCAGTCCGTAGCACAAAGATATTTAGTTTGTCCTCATGGTTATGATAATGCACAGGAGGAATTTTATCCCACTTGTAAGTTACAAGTATCTGAGAGATTTACTTCATGCCTTGTATATTGTCCATTAGCTCTGCTGCATCAGCAAATTTACTGAGAGCATTTGCAACTTTTGTGACAGGGTAATTAATAAAAATAGTGTATGACATCAGCCAAAGTCTGGTTGAGGAGTTTCACTACTGTTTCTTCATGACCTGTTGCATATCTAGAAAACAAGTTAGCTGTAAAGTAATCAGCAATCCACCTGGAGCTGGATTGCTGATTACTTTCAGACCGTATGTACTTAAATTGTAGAACATTTTGCTGCTATACAATATGAAGAATACGAGTTTTTATGCACTGAAGGTGAGAGCAGACAAAGTTAGGGAGGGGGCGTTCTCCCTAAAATGATGCATGGAAAAGCATCTCTGTTCTTCATCATCTCCTTCTACCTAGACTTTAGTAAAGCCTTTGACACTGTCACCCACAGCATTTTCCTGGAGAAGAAGGCCTCTCTGGGAGTGCAGTGGGTGTACTACTTGCTGGATAAAAAACTGGCTGGATGGCTGGGCCCAGAGAGTGGTGGTGATTGGAGTTACTGGTGGCCAGTCACCAGTGGAGTTCCCCAGGGCTCAGTGGTGGGGCCAGTCCTGTTTAATGGCTTCTGTCGATAGCTATATTTTTAAAAAGCAAGACCTTTTTATGTTTAGGGTTTTAAAATTATTTATTTATTTCAGTCTAACATGCCCGAGTTTCTATGATTGCTCTTTTTATGGGGTCTGAAATGGTCTGCAAGTATATAATCTTTTTTTGAAGCAGTGACCAATTGAGAAGAATTTTTCTCCTTTCACCCTTGGGAATACTTGTGTATAACCATTAGCAGTAGTAATGTTGCCAGTGTTAATGGACATATTTGGAGTTGGGAAGTGACAGTACCAGTGAATGAGTGCTTTGCTGGACAAGGAAGTAAATTCTGCAGACTAGGTTCAAAGTCTTATAGTTACCAAGCATTTTTATGAAACAACTATTACAACACTGTAGTGTTACTAAATTACTGTTCCATTACTTTATACTGGAGAAGTTGAGCCTTCAAGGAGATGAGTTGAAAAAGGAAATAAAAAAGTGAAGGAAACCGATGTTGTTTTTCAGAATCTGAGTAATGTCTGTGTGGTCTGGCAAGGAAATTTGAAATGTCAGGAATACAACCTCAGAAGGATATTCACTGAAGTTTATCCTCGCTATTCTTTATCCTTGCTATTCTTAAATTTTATTTTTTCCCACCTGCTGTAAAAACTTTCTGTTCGTAACCATAAATTGCCACTCTTATTTTCATGAAGGAATATGCACACTTTGACTTTTCCACATTGGTAGTCATCTGCTATATTTATAGACTTATGTTTCTATTTCTTTTGGGATTCTTTTGTTAATATTTTGTTGTTTGGCTATTCAGATATCACATTCTTGTATATGGCATCATTAAGAAAGCCTATATCATGGTTCTGAATTTTCTCTGTTTTCTCAGACCATGATTATATTCCAAAAGCATATTTCAAAATGCCTTTTTCTCTTCTCCCTCTCCTTTCTCTCTCCGTCTTAGAGTAAGCAAAGACTATTTACAAGACTTAAATTATGTCCTTGTTCTGAGACAAAGTCATGCTTCTAATCAACTAGCGTCAGGTGTCCTGGCCTGTTTTGTGTTGTGGCAACATCTTAATTCTCTCATCAGGGCAGTGAACTTTCACAACATTTCTTGTCTTCCTGGAGGGTTACGTTTTGTCTGGTGTGATACCATGGCCAGTGAGTAACACCCTGTTGGGACTAGAGTCACCTATCTAGTAATCTTTCCCCTCTCTCCAGTCTTCTGGCCTTTTTTTCAGGCTCCGGAAGATGTTATATCAGCATACTCAATTAAAAGTAAGAGTAATAATAGTTGAATACAGCAATTTGAGTGGTCTTCTTCTATGAGGGAGTGACATTAAGAATTGGTCTTTGTGTGTTGGTACGAATCTACTCTATCTGTGGAGTAAAATGGTGTCAGAAGGACCAATTTGCTATGGCAAGCTGTATATTCATGTCAAAGGAGCTCTGTGCAGAATGGCTGGGTCCATTTACAAATGCCTAAAATGCCATTCTGAAGAGTTTACTTGGTTTTGTAAATTTAATTTTGCTTGTCAGGCAAACATAATGTTGCAGAAAGTGTAACACATCACTAGCTGCCAGGTGCTCCCCATTATAAAATACCACCTTCAGTTATTTTGTTAAGGTCAAAGAGTTCAGACAGAATTTTTCAGTGCTGAGTTCTGCATCATGCTGTTATGATTTAAAAAAAAAAAAACCCTTTCTTTTAGACTAAGTAGCTGATCTACTTCAGAGCAATAAGCCTGGGAAAACGTCATAGTTTTGATCATGCTTGTCATCTTCATGCTTGAAAGCTTCCCCCCACCCGCAGCCCCCCTCTGCTTCCTTTCTGTACTTAGCAAAGAAGTCTAGCCTTTGCTAGAGTATAGTTTTTTGATCACAGAAGCCTGTGTGACATGACCAGGGGATGTAAATGTTCCCTTTGAGCTGCTGTAACAAGATTTTTTTTTTTTTTCCCCTCCTCTCCTGAGCAGGCCATGCTCCTATGCTGAGCTAACTTGGTGGAGAGATGCATACCTCCAATGAAAGGAGAAGGTTGAGGATAAACTGGGGTTAAGATGTTATGATGCACCTAAATTGCATGTACAGTTTACCTTTACGTAAGGGAAGGTTGTCAGAGAGGGGTGGAAAAATGGGTGGAAAAATGACTGTAAATGGAATACCAATACAAGAGTAAAGTTGTGATAAGAGATATGCATGTTAGATGGCTCTGGGAAGAAGAGAAATTTGACTGGAAGTTTGAGAGTTTTTGGCAGAATCCATGTACTAAAGTCCCTTTTCTTCAGAGTGCTGAATTGAAAGACTCCCAGTATCGTAGACTCTCTGGAACCTTGATCTATAAGTGGGTGAAACCCTCTAGTAAAAGGTCCCTCAGTCTTTCAGATCTCTCATATCATGACTGTCGGTTCTCTTGTTTCATTGTGTACCAGTGGTCTTATAACCGTGTACATGACACAACTATCAGCCTGGTGCCAAATGATGGAGTAGGTCTTTTCCCGTTTGGTTTGCATTTTAAACTAAGAGATGCAACATAAACTTAGGCTATGTATTCTTAAAATGATTTGTTAATTTGTTTTGATGGAGTTTTCAGTTGCATTCCCACAGCTGTTTTATGTAAGACTGCCTTACTCAGTGTATTTTGTGATGGTTCATGCTTAGTAATTAGCTGTGTGATACTATGCTGCTTTAATTATTCGGTGTGATAGCCCTGCCTTATACATAGCATGACATTCAGAGCTTTTCTGAATAAAGAATTAATTTTCTATTGGCCTTTTCTGTGATAAGTGTCTCTGTGGTGCTGGAAAGTCTCATAAATGTTTAATGAATTTATTTTCATAATACATTCATGAGGTGAGGGGGCTTTATCTCCAGTTCACAGATACAAGACTGGAGGGTGGCAGATAATAAAATGGTAAACATCTCATTTTTCAGTGTATTAAGGACTTTATGGATCTCCTTACTTCAGCTGAAATAGGTTTATCTTTGACAAATCAGATATGACTATTTCAGGTCAGAAAATAAGAAACAGACGTCTGCAAGGTAGGTACAATTTTGATGTCAGTAATTTCCTATGGTATCACCAAGCTGTGTGACAGAGGCAGGGGTAGGATCAGTGTATTTTTGAAATTAATTTGTTGAATTGGCTACTGGATCTTCCCCCCGTCAGCTCTTACAGGTTTTTTTAAGTCTCTGTTGCTTTTGCATCTTCCAGCACAGTAATTCAGAGCTCTCTTAGGAAAAGATACTGCTCTAGTCTCACACCGGCTTGACTGAGTCACACTGATCTTAGGTTGAGACTATTGTGCAATCTGAGTCTGGACCACAAATATATGTGCCAGGAGCTCCAGCTAAAATTCTAGGGGCAATTTTGGCCTATTTATCCTAATTTATGCCCTAATTTTTAAGATTTAGACTCTGGTAGAAAGGACACTAAAGGCACGCAAAGTTTGACAAATAAGTGGTCCAGGAAAACGGAAATATACATAGTCAAACCAACATCTAAAGCCAAGACCTTGACTGAAATGAGGCTACTGATAATGGTAATTTCTGAGACGGTTTATGCAAAACAAATCTACAGCTAGCTGAAATTAGCTAACAGAATTATGGAGAAGTGTAATAGTTTGTCTGTCTCTTAACTGTTTTCAGCTGAAGTGCTGTTGAACTCAGTATGCATTAAAGGAGAAACTACTGCCAAAAAGCTGACTGTATTTTGGGAAGGAGATTTCAGCTTTCTGTTTGAACAGTCTGGTGTAATGGAGGGTTCCCTGCATATGGCAGGGGTGTTGGACCTAGATGACCTTTAAAATCCCTTCCAACCCTAACCATCCTGTGATTCTGTTTTCATTATTCTGTGCTCTCACAACCTGTTTTGGAAAAGGATCTTGTAGTGCTCATGTAATACTCACTGATCTCAGAGGTGTCGGGTATAAGCAGGTAGCTACTTTAAAAGTATTTCGGGATCTGAGGAGTATAATTAGGCAATAGAAATACCTTCAATTATGATTGAATAAAGTAAAAATTAATTTTAAATTATCTGAATTGCGTAGTATTATTAAATCAACATTTTTTCCTACTGATATGTAATTTTTTCTCCTAAACTCTAAATTATATAAATCTCCTTGTTTAAATTTCAGTTTTATCTTATTTCTCAAAGATAATCTAAATTGTTTCCATTAAAAATTTATCATGTTCTTGATGAAATGTGCACTTGTTTTACCTTGTTAACTAGATCAATAATCACCTTTAATCATACTATGACACTCAAAAGAGAAACTTTTATTCCCTCATTATGGATGATCTTGGTCCCTTTTAGAAGAAAAGTTTAAAAAAGTGCAATTTGCTGGTGCATCATTATAGTGTGTACTGTGAAAACAGACTGGTTACACTCTTTTACTGGAATTTTAATTAAGCAAAGCCATCAAGCAACTAGGGTAGATGCTTTTTAAAACTGTGAATTGGAATCCTTGGAAAAACTAAGCATATTGGAAAAAAGAAATTCTTTCTATAGGTGAACTGTGTAAGACACTCTGTGTTTTTTCCACAGTACATTTGGTTTCCACGCAGTGCACTTTTTATGTAGTAAAAAGACAGTAAAAATGAAGATATGAATATTGTCCTCTTTTTGTCTCTGGTAGTCCCTTATTTCTTTAACTGGATAATATCAACATTTTATTTCTTCTTATGAAGGCAGTGTGGCTTCTGGTGTAATACACCATTAGGAAAGACACTATTTAGCTACTATTCTAAATTGGTTTTCAGTCCTGAATTGTGTTGCAGCATAAACCAGAAGTCAGTGATGTATTTTTTTTCGCATATGTTGCAAGCCTCTTCACAGTTTGGAAATATGGGCAAAGGAGAGGTTTTCTTCCTAAGTTTTTGTTATGTTTAGAGGTGACAAATTGCTACTTTACATATAGCTAAAATTATGCCTAAGTCAGCAGCTGAAACTGAGAAACAGATTATATTGGTATTTTGTTGACTTTTATGTAACTTTTGTGTTTTTAGGTTAGGGTTTTTAAGCAAAACAGAGTTTAGCACAGCTTTGGTACGCACATACTGCTGGGTGTTCTTTCTGTACATACAGTACACTGTCTTATCTGTTCGGTTTCTTTTAAACATTTCTTTCAAACTAGATCTTTCAAACTGACCTCTCCTGTAGTCACTCTTCTAGATGATCACTGTGACAGTGTTCAAGGTCTGACATGTTCAGAGCACATTTTTCAACTTTCTTGCTTGACTGTTGATGTCGTTCTATTGCATATACATCTGTTCAGATGCTAGGAAGACCATCTTTGCAGTTTCATTAGTTGAATGAGCATTAGTTTTGAATTCAGTGGGAAGTAGGAATTGTTGTTACAGCAAACATCCAAGAGAAGCTCTGGCTCTGGCTTTAAACTTGAGCTTCAGTAAAATCTTCTCTTGAAAACCATTTTATCATCTGAATGTGATTTTAAATTGGAAATTAAACTCTGAAGTTAATAATTTTTCCTTGGTTGACCTAGTTGTGTGTTTTATTACAAGTGTAGTGCACCTGGAAATACCTTCTGAAAAAGGATTTTGTAAATTAAATGCTGTGTAACATTATAGCCTAACCCCAACTCCACATCTGTGCGCTTGGTTTGACTGTATTTCATGACCTCGCCAGGGTGTTGTAAAAATAACTGCAGTGAAGATTGTTAAATGCCTATATATTATAGTAATAGGAACCATGTAAGTGCCTAAGATAGATAGACAGGATAGCATTAGTGCATTAGAGGTTTCCTTGAGAACACTAACCAGATTAAGTGCCGGTGTTCTCCCATGTAGCAGTGTTAATTGCCAATTTTTGGCAATTGCACAGGCGCTAATTACTTTTTAATACAACCAATGGAAGAAAATTTTCCACTAAGCTTTTATGGATAATTATTGCAATTTTTTTCCTTCCAGGAGCTTGAAAGTTTGCTCTTAAAGCACCCGTCAGATCTGTCTTGCAGATAAATGGTAGCATTACAGCACATGCAAGATTGTATTCTGTATCTTCGTATCATTCCTCTCTGCCTTTTAAATGATACCATTTAGAACCTAATCCTTCATATCACAAGAGTTTCAAACTCTTCAAACAGAGAGTTTGTACAAATAACACATTAAGACATTGCCTTGTCTTGTTCAAATGCATCATGGTTTTACACAGTACATTACATAACAGCCACATCTGTAGGGTCTTTCCACTGTACCCAGAACTTTTGAAGCGAAGCTTCACAACCATGAGGAATTAATACAGAGGAGTGCAAGGATTTAATGTGCTAAATTTGCCAGTGTCTGTTTCCTTTCTATGGCTCATTCTCTCATTATGTATTTGTGTTGTGCTCAAAATAAAAAGAAGAAATCGTGGCATGAATGGTGTCAGAAATACAAGATGCACGTAAGATGCTAAGCATGAAACCATGTCAAGAGGTGCGTGTATCAGTGCAGTTGGACTGAAACAGTATTGGTATTATCTTATGTCACACTTCTGTTAAGAGTTTGTCACAGTTCATTGGGATTTTATTGTAGTACTCATCTTTCATAATTTTCATAAACCAGTATGTCATGCCTTTTCTGTGGTAAAGAGGCTAAACATTTGTGCCTTGGCCTGCAAACCCCAGTATGGCTGCAGTATTCCCCGTGGGTAAAGTATCAGTGTTGGACCCAGTCCTGTTTACTGTCTTTATTGATGATCTGGATGAGGGGATCTGGATGAGTCCACCATCAGTAGATTTGCTGATGACACCAAGCTGGGGAACGTGTTGATCTCTTGGAGGGTAGGAGAGCTCTGCAGGGGGACCCGGACAGGCTGGATCATTGGGCTGAGTCCAACAATATGAGGT
Source organism: Falcunculus frontatus (assembly GCA_013398115.1). Classification (NCBI taxonomy): domain Eukaryota; kingdom Metazoa; phylum Chordata; class Aves; order Passeriformes; genus Falcunculus; species Falcunculus frontatus. Next base: position 1,435,892 of record VZRV01008493.1, on the reverse strand, counting down.
TCAACAAGACCAAATGCCAGCTCCAGCGCTACAGGCTGGAGACAGAGTGGCTGGACAGAAGCCAGGCAGAAAGGGACCAGGGGGTGTGACTGGCAGCAGGCTGAACATGAGCCGGCTGTGCCCAGGTGGCCAAGAAGGCCAATGGCATCCTGGCCTGTATCAGCAATAGTGTGGTCAGCAGGACCAGGGAAGTCATTCTTCCCCTGTACTTGGCACTGGTGAGGCCGGACCTTGAGTGCTGTGTCCAGTTTTGGGCCTCACTATTCAGGAAGGACATTGAGATGCTGGAGCGTGTCCAGAGAAGGGCAGTGGAGCTGGGGAAGGGTCTGGACCACAAGTCCTATGAGGAGCAGCTGAGGGAGCTGGGGGTGTTTAGCCTGGAGAAAAGGAAACTTAGAGGAGACCTCATCACTCTCTACAACTGCCTGAAAGGAGGGTGCAGCCAGGTGGGGGTCGATCTCATCTCCCAGGCAGCCAGAGACAGGACAAGAAGACACAGTCTTAAGCTGCACCAGGAGAGATTTATGTTGGACATTACAAAAATTTCTATTATTAGAAATTTCTAATTATTATTATTTTGATAATTAGAAAAAATTCTTCACTGAAAGGGTGATTGGGAATTGGAATGGGCTGCCCGGGAATGGGCTGCCCGGGGAGGTGGTGAAGTCGCTGTCCCTGGAGGTGTTTAAGAAGAGCCTGGATGTGGCACTCAGTGGCCTAGTTGGCAAGGTAGTGTTGGGTCATGGGTTGAACTCAGTTATCTCAGAGACCTTGTCTAGCCTAGCTGATTCTGTGATTCTCTGATCAGGTCTGCAACCTTAGGAGGATTCTTGAAGGGCAACACCTTAGAAATTTAAAAGGCTATTAAGATTTGTACTGGTCAAATTCTAGTAGTTTATCAGAACACCATTAAGATAAAAGGTGTACGTAAAAGCAAGAGTGTTTTGGTGGTCTTTCGACAGGTAGGGACAGTGTGCCCCGATCCATCCCCTCAGTGATGATTGATGCAGGGTTCACACAGGTGTGTGTGCGTCTTACATTCACTCTTGTCCTGCATTTGGCTCTCAAATACACCTCCGACAAGTCTGACTATTTGAAAGATTACCAGAATTTGGACAAAATATTTTGTAGGGGTTTTTTTCTTTTTATTCTTACCAGAATAATTATCCAAACGGTAAGATTAGAGGAGAGGCAATGTTTATAGCTGTATTAATCATAAGAATTTTGTTCTTAATGTTGTTATATGCAATAATACCAACATATACAGCTTAAATTATAAATCACATCATGATATGAAATCATAATCACGGAGTAGGAAACTTACGTTTTAATTTAAACAATAATTTTGATGTTAGCAAGGTTGAAGCAATGTTTGGTTTGAGACCCGTTAAAAAGTTCTCTTAGTGTTTGTGTGTGTATCAGGATGATGTGTTTATAATGTGGTGTATACTCATTCTCTTCTCTAGAGCTAGTGGATTTGCATTAATTATTTCCCACTGCTTCTTTATTCCTTTCTATATGCTTATAATTACAAAAAAACCCTCATCAAAACAAACAAAAATAATTTCTCCTTCTTCCATAATCACCTTTCTTTTCCAAACCATCTTTTTTCACTGTCCTTGCCAACTTAGTGATTGAATAGGCAGTATCACAAGCCTTGCTTACAATACTTTATATGGCATTCATTTGCACATTTTTAAAAGGGTTTTAAAACTTCTTATGGTTTTGATCAAGATGAAAAATACTGTTATTCTCCTGAAACTTAATAAAATAAATAGAACTGCAAGTTACGAAGTTTTTTTCACTTTCTGAACTCTTTGTCAGAATGACAGTATTTTAATCAGTTTGTATTGAAGTATTTTTTAGTCTTGTTGGTTAGTTATTTAGACAGACAGATGAATAGATGGGAGGGAACAGGAAGAGCGTGGAGAGAAATGGCTCCACGCCATGCTCTTAATAGTTGGAATAGATGGAGGATGGCTGAAATATCTGTGTGAAGTTACCATCGGCTTTGAGTGTAACTTAGTTGACTGCTTCCCTCATCTCCTAGTGGTAGAAACAACTACAGATGGTTCAAAGACATGATTTGAATGACCGGTGCAGGACTGTTAGGAACATGTTTAAATCTAATAGGTTCAATTTTCCAAGATCAGCCAGACATAGAGATGGAGCAGGAAAGCATAAACACCTATCAAAACAGACAGATAAAAGAAGTCCAAGTAAAAGTGGGGATGAAGAATGATACTCCTTATAAATCCTATAGCACCTTAATCCATAACTCTCATTAATATCTGGGTGTTGGGCTAGGTGGCTAGCACAGGGAATTATAATGGTATCATCCTCAGCAGCAGTCTTCTTGTAACTCATAATTCCTTAATAGAATGTTGCAGAATGCCGATACATGTAGAAGTTTATTCATCAAAGCAAAATCCTGACTGTATGATCAGTGCCCACAGCTGGATGTAGTCCAAGACACTCCTTTCAGTTCCAGACACTCAAATCATGGACCTCATTAGAGCCATCCTTTTGTACATTATCAGATCTGATGATGCCACTGTTCTGCCACTTCTCCTGCAGTCTGTGTATGAAACAGGGGTACTCGAGGAAATTTGCTGTATTTTTTGTGTAAGACTTTAGATGACGATTTGCCGTTAATATACAACAGATTTTGTGATTTGTGTTTGGAAGTAGGATTCCCTTCTACTTTGATAAACCCTGGACATGAAAAGGGCCTTAATTCTGTACCTAAGCCATTACTACTTCAGACATGAGTTTGTCATTAATTTGAAGCTGAATTCAAAGGCAGTTCATTCTTAATTCCAATGAAGATATGAACCAGCTTATAGTTCTTAGCAGGAAGGTTTTCTTACAGTAGTAAAGTGCTGGGGTTTGTCATACACGGAGTTTTAAGCCTGTAGGTAAAATGGAAGTAAGGACAGTGGGTATGTTTCAATAATTGACATAGTTTTCTAAATCTGTGACTGATTTCTTAGAACCCACCAGGAGAGGAAAGTCTAAACAGCTGATGCCAAGTCTAAGGAAATCCTAACAGTGGTGCTAGAATTGACTGGGTTTCTGCTAATAGAGACTACATTCTCCTTTTCTTTATCAGTGTAAATTTATTAGGTATAAATCTGCTGCATTTAAAAAAAATTATAATTTCAAGGAATTTTGGGAGAAGAGAATGAAAAATATATAATTGTTTTGCAGTCAGAAGTCATCTTTGATGGTTCAAAATCTGTGTTTCTCTCATTTGGGTGATAACTACAAATTTTGTGAAGAGATAGCCACTTGTGGACTATTCTTTAAAAGACCCTTAATTAGATTTAGTCTTCCTAATTTTATCTCACTAGGTGCTAAATAGTTTGTCTCCAGTGACCATTTAACAGTCTGGATGATTTAGATTGTATACTTAGTCTTTTTTGGCCCTTGCCTGAGATAAGAGAATTGCAATGGCTGTAGAGGTTTCTGATTTTTTTTAATGACAGTTCAGTTTTAAAGCAATACTGAAATTACTTTATTTCAGACCTTGTGAAATATTTTCCCTTCGACAACACAATAATTTTTTCTATAAAAGTTAAAATGCTAAGAATGCTGTAAAAATTATTTGCTGAGGACTTGTTATTTTATTCTTTCAGTGTTCTGATGACAGCAAATCTACTTGACTGAGAGAGAAAACAAGCTTTGGGGGGTTGACCTTGGGTGGATGCTAGCTGCTTTATCACCTCCTTCTTCACCAGGATGGGAGAGACAATAACAAGGAAAAGCTTGTGGGTCAAGTTGAGAAACAGGGAGGTCACTCAGCAATTATCATCACAAAGGCAAAACAGACTTGGGGAAAATAATTTAATTTATTTACAATTAAAAGTATAGCGTAGGATTGTGAGAAACAAAGGCAAAACCTAAAACACCTCTCCCATAGCCCTCCCTTCTCAAACTCAACTTCACTCCTAGCTGTTCTATATCCATCCCCCCAGGTGGTGCAGGGGGATGGGTAATGAGGGTTGTAGTCAATTCCTCATTTGTGGTCCCTTCTCCTATGTCCTCATGCTTTTGCTGTGCTCCAGCTTGAGTCCTCATCATGGGATGCAGACCTTCAGAAACAGACTGCTTCAGCTAGGGTCCCCCATGGGTCACAGGTGCTGCCAGAAAACCTGCTGCTCTGTGGGCTCCAGGCTGCAGCTCCTGCCTGCATTTAGATCTGGCATGGGGACCCTGATCTGGCATGTGGATTGAAGCTTCCTTCAGGGCTTATCCACCTGGAGGATGGCTTATCCTCCAGATGGTCCAGATGGGTCTCTGCTCTGCTGTGGACCTCCACAGGCTGCAGATAACAACTGCCTCACCATGCACTTTGTCTTGGGCCCAGGGAAATCTCAGCTCCAGCACATGGAACACCTCCTTTCAGCAGGACCTGAAGTGGTGGGGCAAGGGATAATGGTTTTAGACTAAAGAAGGTCAGTTTTGACTATATATAAGGAAGGAGTTTTTTTACGATGAGGATGGTTAAACACTGGGACGGGTTTTTCAGAGAGGTGGCAGATGCCTCATCTCTGTAAACATTCAGGGTTAGATATGACAAGGCTCTGAACAGCCTGTTCTAGTTCAGGATGTGTCTGATCGTTGCAGGGGAGTTGCACTAGCTGAGCTTTAAAGGTTTCTTTTGACAATTGATGATTCTCTGATCTTGGCTGCCGAGCTCAGCTGTGCACTGTGGTGGGTCCATTGGAGCTGGCTGGAACATCTGTGCTGGCACAGAATCCCTGCTCAGAAGGACACCCTTCAGCTCACCTGCCAGCACCTGGGCAGCTGTGGCCAGCACAGAGGGTAAATCGAATGTGCAACAGAATCGAGAGTACTTCTGATTAATAGGAAACCCCGATACGGAAGGCAAGATGTGGTGCAAGTTCTTGTTGTAATTAGGAAACGTGAAACTGTTCTAGACTGTAAGTTCCGGTGATGACTCTGGATTAGGTAAAGGCTGTAATTTTTTTATTTAAGGATTCCCTCTTTATGTGCAAAAAAAAAAAAAAGAAATTGGAATTGTGTCTTATCAATGAAACGCTTCTTTGCATTACGGTTTCTTTGCTACAGTTGATATTGTTGATCTAATTCAAACAATGTGGAGGCTCTAAGATCTTTGCATTTGCTGGCTAATGGAAGGTCTGCTAGGTGAGTAGCTGAATAATGCAAATTTGATGTGTGCTCAGCCTGCTGGAATGATACCTGGCAGGTTTCTTTTTGGTGTGATTCAAGATTTTTTTCCCCTGTCTCCTTCAACAGTATTAGTGTTAAAGCACCCTTGGTAATTTTTCCATAAATATTTTCTTCTTTGAAATTTAGTACAGTGATAATTTTTTTATTATTAACATGTTAACAAACCTTTGACTTTTTAATTCACAGCGAATTGGACATCTTCGGTGTTATTCCAGTTTCAAGTTCAGGAGGACATTTGGGTTTAGGTTGCGGTAGATGAGGAGCAGGTTTGGACAAACGCTTTGTTGCAGCTTTAGAGGGACATTTCAGGTTTCCTTGCAGAAGCAGTTTGCACTTGTGGCACTCAGTAAGAGCACTGAACTGACAGTGTGTTGTGATGGCATTATGCTGAGAGCTGAGAGACTTTCTTAGGGCAGGAAACTTATTCTGACTTGCCTGAAATGTAATCTATTCTCCAGAGACAGAAGACTGTGGTTATTAGTATGAAACTACTATTTTAATGGGTCTGATAATAATAAGCTGTTAAAGTCAGCATCCCGAACATCAGATTCAGTCCTTATAAGAAAAACATTGACACCTGAGAGGCAAGAGGAGTAATGTTAAAGCAGTTGTGTCACACTTTTGGAAAAAAAAAGTGATTTTTAAATTATTTTGTGACCAAAAGTGAGTTTGATTGGTAATTGACTGATTTTAGAGCTCCCTAATATCAGCATTGTAAGGCACAAGCATCTGGAGCAGTAGAGACCTTACAGCTAGAAGCAAAGTCAAAAGAGTACTATGTATAAATTTCAGAAATAGGCAAGAAATGGCTGTTATAAATCTTTCTGTGTGACTTCTTGAAAACCTTCAACTGAGAAGTATTTTATGTTGAACAAGTACACCATTTTTTTATTAATTGAATGTGTTTATCTTGTGAGCAAGTGCATGATGCAGTATGTCCTTTAGGTAAGCAGATCTGAAGTATTGAATTATTCCGGGCCCTGGGTGGGATGAGGACAGGAAAGGGAAATGGACTTGGCCTTTTAAACTTCTGAGATGTGAAATACTTTGGTTCAGGAGGAAAAGGCAGAAGTGAAAACAGCAGCCAAGAGTCTGTACACAGCTGTCTAATTTTGCTTCAGGACAGCCGGAGCTTGCCACGAGGCTTCTTGGGTTTTGTGCATGTATTTACCTTGCTGCTTAGAATAAAATACCTGTGGTTGGAAGGTGAAATAGGCTCACACAGTAGTTGGGTGATGAAGGTAAAGGAATCCACAGGTTGCTTCCACAAATGGTTTGTGGTGCAAAATGGTTTATATTACTTGGTTCTGTATCAGGACCATATTCACCACATGCTGTAGAAGAATGTCCTTGCTGGTTTGCGGTGTGACAATAAGACAAAAATCAATGGGTGAGTATTAACTGGAAGCACAGGAAAATAGTATTAATCAGTATGATTAGTTCAGCTCTGGCTTTTTGCGTATTTTGTAGGAGGAGATAAAAGGAAGATAATGGTTTTCTACAGATATATCCAGCCTACCTCTGTGGGGTATCATTGGAGAAAGGTCATAAATTTTCATTTGAAAATTTAACGCTGTGGGATAATCATGGATATGCTACTATTGCTGTTCCTGCTACATGTCGGAGTGAGAGCTCACAGTGGAGGATGGGGAAGGGAAAACAAAGCAGATAACACTTGAAAATGTGGTCCAGTAGAGAGGAAATGCTTTCAAAAAGACTTTAGGTTAGCCACCTGCAATGTTTTGGATAGTTCTGGCTGAGGCAAGTTTATCTTTCTTAAGGCCTGGGAAAAGGATGTTGCAATACTCTCTACAGTTGCTGTAAGATTTCTACAGTGAGATCATAACAGTATTTTTTGGCCTGTAGTGATTATGAAAACTGTTCAGCAGGGTGTATGAGTGCCCGGTGCAGTACACAGATGTTACAGATCATGGAATAACTTGTTGTACTGCTGCCTTTACTCCATCAGTAATCACTCTGTCGTGAGGAATGAAAGCCTGTATTTCTTAGTGGCTGCAGAACCTGATGTTGAGAACAAGTGATTGCGGCACAGCAGGAACTGATGCTAGAAGTGCTGTTGATGGCTTAGCCTACTCCCAGTTAATTATTGCCTTCTCCAGTGAAGCCAGAAATCGTAGTGGACAGAAGACATCATTGACTCTTTCTTCTTTCCCTACTATTTACCCACCACAAGACCACAAACGACAGAAGTTTTTTCTCTCATCCTGGCCCAGTTCTGTTTTTGCAAGTAATGTCATCCCCAAACACTCCAGCTCCTTTACTGTGTTTTTGCTCTCTCAGATTCCGCAGGTTTACAAGCAATAGCATGTTTTGTGATTTGTGTTTGTCTGATTTTCTTGAAATCTCCAACCCTTAATCTCAGTGTCAAATGTCATTCCTGGCACCATTTTCATGGTGGGTGAATGCCAAGGATTTCAAGATCTCTAGCTATCATCAGTGCGGTAGTGCCGTTGCTGCAAAGACCTAAGGGATATGAAGAGCTGGAATTGCATATACAAATGCGCTGTTCAAACCCCCTATTTTTTAAACTATTGGTGTTTTGTTGTATTCTGGAGGCTTTTTGAATTTTAATAGTTGATTTGGTGGGCTTTATTTCAGCTCCTTATTCCAAGGTAAGGATATCCCGTGTGTTGGGGCAAGTAGCACTTTTGCACTAATCTTACCAGTTCCTCTTCTGGTGTAGTGCCACACCTCAGGTCTTTTGGTCACTGATTTCAGAAGCCCCCCTGCCTTGCTAGTGAATAATTCCAACAGGCTGTGAGGAGTTTTCCTGAGGGAAGAGAAACAGACTGTCTTCTGTCAGGATCTTATTAAGAGTTTTAAAGCAGTGGTCTTTGGAAAAAGTTGTCGTATGGGGCAAGAGAACATTTAGCTGTGATCATCACATGTCGTGGGAGTGAGTTCTGCATCATTTAAGGTTTCTGGAGGTGAAATTCATGAGCCCCCTGAATGATACAGATATATGTCAGGCTGTATGCAGTATCTGTTTCAGGAAGACTGTTTTACAGATACTAATTTTATAATACTCTTCTAACATACCGTTGATGTCTTGCCTAAATGAAGGCTGTTGTTTTTTGATCTTTGTTCTCCAAGTTGAAAAATATCTAGTATATTAATTGTACGTTTCATTTTTTTCCATTTTTTTCAGATAGTGGAAGAACTATATTAAAGTATGTGAGGTGCTGTACGTCTTCTGGGTTTACTTGTGTGTGTGCACATATCTGCCGCTCAAATCTATTGCTTTTGCCTTACGCAGATCAGTTTGGAGGCATCTCCTCTTTATCCAATGACTTTAAAAAAGCAAAATAAAACCGAAAAGACAGACTGAAATTTTGTTCTTGAACAAGCATCAAAAATTAATTATGCTTAGCTCCAGCGAATAACCAGAATTAATGTAGAGTTTAAACTGGCCATTAATGCTGTACCTTTTTTTTTTCTAGACCATGCAGGCGTGATTTTTCCTGTGAAACTCCTTTTAAATTCTTTACTGCTGTAAGTATGGCTTTGAGGGGGAAAGTGTTTTTCAGCATTTCAGTGTATTTGCTGCGTGACTGATGCAGCCTGATATGACTTACCACAACATGACTTGTCATCAGAAAAAAGCTGAGAAAACAAAAGTGAGTTCCTGGAAGCTAATGCCGAGAAAAGAAGTGCTAAGGGCAGAGCAAGAAAAATGCATGCTTTTAAACATGGCTTCTCTTTTCTTCTCTTGTACTTTTTCCACATAAAGAAAAAGTGGCTAGCTAATAGAACCTGGTCAAGTAGTAACTTTTAGATCAGATCCTGGATTTGGAGGCTGTTTTCTACTGAACAGGAAAAGGAAAAAAAATAAAGGATATTAAAAAAATAAAGGATATAAAAAAAATAAAGTTCTTTTTTTCTTGGGGGGTGGGGGCAGGCATTAAACTCTTAATAGGAGAAGAAAGCTGATAATGAGCAAAATAACCGTGGAGGTCATAGATTTTAAATGTTGTTGCATTTTTAGTGATCACTCTCAGTAGTTGGAAGGTTGAAAACATTTATTTTCAGTAGCCTAATCTTTGAAGGCTGTTTATTAGCATTCAATTTTTATTATGTTTTTTATAATTAATTTTGTAAGTTTCTGTTTTTATGGCTGTTGTTCTTCAACTAGAATACTTTGTAGAAGTCAAAAATAAAGCACAAATCAGAATATTCTTGAGGGTTAAATAGAAGTGTTTAGTCATTTTCTACATATTTAACAATGTGAATACACTGAGCAGCATAATCATTTTACTGAAGTTGTACTGCTAAGCTCTTGTATGGCAGGATAAGAAGACAGTGATTAAAGCATTGTTAACTGGTGTATGTAATGAGTTGAATTGCGTATTTAACTTGGTAAGAGTGAGTTTATATGAACGGTAGTTACACTGAAAAGAAATTTGAAGTATTTCTGAAGTTATTTCAAGACCTCCGAGTGTTTAATGAGAGAAAATTTAGTGCAGTCACAACCTATCACATCTGTTTTTATGTTTCAAAACATAGCCTGTGCCCAGGTCCCAAATATTCCGTACCGTCTTTGCTGGCTTTCTACTATTTGTGTCACACACATAAGGTAGGGTTCTAGTGTAAGGGACCGTTAATGGGAAGCTGATGTGTAACAGCATGACTTCAAAACGAGTGCTACATTAATTTAGTCAGCTACTTTCAGTTCAGGGTGGGAGAGAAAGTATGAGTAGAGACACGAGTCCAAGTCTACCAGAAAACTGCTGGAAAGGAGACTGAAGAGATGCAGCGTGAATTCAGTAACCAGCATTTATGTGTTAGGCATATTTTGTGCATCATGCAGTAGAATGCATAAAGTTTCTTTTCCTTCAGAGAGCCAGTGGGCACAGAGTAAAAATGAGGGGGGTTTTTAGTCTTATGACTTAAGATAACTTACAGAGGTCCAGTCTCAATTATTATGTCGTTGTATTAACTTTTGTTGTCATTGGATCCTGAGAAATGCGAGTATTTGAAATGAAATTTTCTCTGGTTTGGGTTTTTGTGGTTTTAAAGATTCATGTGCTTGAACCTTACTAACATCAATCTAAAGAGAAAAAATTAATTTTACTATGTATCACTCACCAGCATCTTTTAATTATATATTTTACTTTAAAGTCTATAATCATATAATATATCTTAGTTGCTATTCAATTACAGAGGAAAAACAGCAGGAAGCTTAACTCATAGTTTAGCAAAAGATCCTGTATGAGGAATATTTTTCAGTTCAGTTTCCTTTCTGTGCTGGAATTTATACATGTTATTTTCTAGTTAAGGGAATTAAAAGAAATTGACTTAATACTGTTTGATAATCCTTTCTGAATTAATTCAGAGTGACTTAATATACTAAAAAGCATGTGAGTCATTGGGAAAATTTAAAAAGTTGCCTCTTTCGATGGATGTTCTTCTTGTTCTCTGAGTGTATCTTTTGTTAGTGAAATCTGCCAGCTGCCTACTAATTTTTAAGAAGTTCTAGTGTATCACTGGTTAATAATTGCCTTGAAACTTTCAATAGATTCAGAGTTATTAAGGATGAAACTTAGACTGATAGTACAGATGGGTCCTATTACTTACGTAGTGCAAATGCTGTGTGTCGGCTCTAGAAATCTCATTGAACCAAATAAATAAAGCAGAATGCATTTGGGCCAACAATTAGTGAGTGTTCTGTAAATTACATGGAAAAGGTACGTAACTCAAATTTAGGTATAAGTTGTTACTGAATTTGCAGTGGGAAGATGAAACAAATTGTTTTCTGATGTAATGTTGGTTAATTTTTTCATTGAGTCTCCCAACATTTGTATTTCCAGCATTGTAGTAGACATTTGTTGGGGTTTTTTTTGCAGCTGGAAGATGTTTTCTTTCGGCTGTGTTGCTGTTCTGTAGTTGACAGCTCAGAAAGTCCGGGCAGTTAATTTTCACCTTTACGAACATGTTCCTTTGTGAGCTCTCTATGACTTCTCAGAATGGCTGTAGCCAGCTTAATTTGGCTCTGTGAAATAAGCGTCACCAACATGTCAAGCCAGTGACTCTAGAAGACAGATATCACTAAGAACCCTATTAAAAAACAGTAAACCCATAAGAATGTGTCACCTAGAAATATTTATTTTTGCAAATATTTTGAAATGTGATTGCACTTTTTCAGATTTTGTCTCTGTGCAGAATGCGTGTGGGAAATGGTTTTTTTGCCCCCCAGGGGTTTCATCTAGGTTGAGACAGGGATAGAAAAAGAAAGGTGATATGGAAGAACATGACTGAAATACAAACACAGCTTTGAGGACAACTTTAGTGGTTTTACTTGTCCGAGTGTTCTGGCAGAGGTAAGCCACCCTTTCCTTGTCTAGACTTTATGTATCTTATCGTATGAGTGGCATCTTGTTTCTTCAATTACCCTTCCTCCCATTTTCCTTGAAATGGATAAGAAATGTTTGTTCGGGAAATACTTTTCAGCTTGCTGGAGCAGATTGACAATTTTTATGTAGTAATAAGTAGTGTTTGAAAGCTCGGTTTAGGAATCTGCAAGTATATAATTTATTTTCAGATGTTGTAGATAAATACTCATAGAAGCTACCTGGCTTATTCATTTAAACAGCCATCTTAGGCTCATCAGTTCCTTATTTCATCACTGCCTATCAGTTGGGCAATTTGGAAAACATAAGAACTCTTGGAAGCACTTAAGCAATTTATTGACTGCAGCTTGGGGTTTTTTAATGTGACAGTGCTATGTCACGTAGAGTAGCTATGATTCTATGGTCTTTTCTTTATGGGGTTGGTGAATCCACCTCTAGGATGTTGAAGTGGTTTAATCCAATCAGTTGCATGTTCCTATGACAAGATTATGGGAACCTACTGGTGATCATCAAGTTCCCTTTTCCTGTTATAATGTCATTATTTTTTTTTTCTGTGCTAAATTTCACTTAAATACATTAAAAATGGAACTCTCAAAAAATCTCTAGTTCTCTAGTACTCAAAAAAAGTCTAAATTACTATGATAATTAAAAACATTTATCTTGAGGCACAGATCCTTATGCAAATGTCTTTAGCCCTCCAGAGCAAGATTTCCAAACTTGCAGCATAAAAGGTGAATAATGAGGCCTAAGGAAACAGTGCTATTTGAGAGGAGGAAAAGAAGGAATCTGCTTGAAATACTTGGTGTAATCCACAAAGGCAAAACTGCTGTCTTCCACAGAGCACTGAAAGTTAATCCTGGCTGTTTTACTGCCCTCCTGGTGGGACTTGCTGAGGCAGGCAGCTGTACAGTGTGCCTGTATGGATGCTTTTGCATCCCATATATGTTGTCTAAACTTAACTGAAGAACTGATGAACATCAGCATGATCTGATAGAAACAGTATTGACCTTTTTATAGGAATTTAGTTGTTCTGTTCATAGGGTTGTCAGCTATGAGAGATGATGGTGTTGGGTCAGGGTGTGTTCCTGAGGCTGTCCTCAGCTTCTTACCTGCCTGGCTTGGCAGTCCTCTTCAACAGCCCTGGTGCAGTTTGTTCACCTGCAAAGGGTGTGATGGCATACCCAATCTGCAGGGAGTTTCATAGGGGGCTTTCTGTGTGGAATTTCTGGCAGGTTTTTAGATTAATTTGCATCCGCTGTTCTCAGTGCAGCTGGAAGTGTTACAATTTTGCATCTTCATAGGGTAAGTGGTTTTGGCAGAAATACTCCAGACGTTACAAAACATGCACAAAAGTAGGTTCTGCTTAGCTTTCCATTTGCTGCCTGTGCCAGCCAGAGCAGTTTCGAGAGAGTCTACCAAAGTTGCTGTTCTTCACAAAGAAGAAGTGGTTTGCCTGGAATTCCCAGTTTTCTGCTCAGAAGGGAATAGTGTGCTGTGTTACCAGTCATGGAGTGCTGTTTAAGGTGGTGTGGTTTGTTGGAGTTTTTTCGGGTTTTTTTAGTAAATGAAGTAGAATGACATCATCTGGAATCTTTGTATTTCCTAATTTCTTAATTAATATATTGAAGTGAATGTGTGAGCAGGATGGTGGTGATGGAAAATTTGTTTAGGCATATATTTATCATTCAGAAATATAATTAGAGGCAGGTTAGCAGATAGAAATTGAAGACTTGCAGACTCTATCTGTGCAATGCATGTGTGTTTTACTGTTTAATCTCTTCACAGAGTACTGCAGATGTTCAGTGCTTGATTTAGAAGGTTAGGGATGGAAAGGATAGCAGCCATAACTAAAAAAGATTTATTTTCTGAACCCAGTTTTTATTTCCTCATTCCTTCCATTGACCTTACATCGGGGATGCTGACTACCTTCAGTTTCATTTTAAGTGAGATGGATGCATCTTTCAGATGTTCAGTGTTTCTCAAAGTTACTAAGTGTGATTTCCCTTCCTCTCTTTTAATCTTATATGATTTTAATATTTTGTGAAATTAATGGTTGTTTCTGAGATAGAAACGTTAGTAGTAATTTTGGGGAATTGTTTTTTCTTAGGTTAATAAGCATTTTAGGGGTGTTCTGGCCTCCTAGACCAAAGATACATAGGGAAAAAAAGGTATTTTAATGCCTGAATGCCTGGAGACTGACTTTGTTCTGGGGTATTTTTTTAAACTTTTGGAAATATGTCATGACTTCCAGTAAGTTGCCTTTACATCATCGTAATTTTCATCTTCCTTAAGAAAACCTGTTTTTCCTTAAAAATAAACAAGATAAACTTGCTCTTCTCACTTCAGAGAATCCGCTTTACCTTAATTAGGCTTCAAATGGCATAAAACTACGGAACCTAGGTAAAATAACCTTTGACTCGTTCCTTTCGCTATTCTCTTTGTTGGCCATGAAAAATAAAAAATACTTATTTGCCTTAAACTTTTAAGTTTGCAGGACTTCACCTGTGCAGTGAATACATAAATTGTTCAAGTGTGGGTCAATATTATCTGAATTTCACAAATATTTGGAATACAGAAGTTTTCTTCGTTATTCTTTGTTCCTTATTTAAAAATTTTATTCTAAAAGACTATTTCCTTAAAAATGCTCCACAGTTTCAGTTTTATATCTTGTAAATGAAATAAATGAGGAGAAATTTGATACATCCTAATTATTTGGCAAGGAGGACAGAAGGGCTGTCAAACCTGGTAGCTTATTAAATTATAATTTGTAACAATTTCAGCACTGGGTAATTAACATTTTGGTGGAGAAAAAATCTTGTGCAGATTAGTAAACTGTCATCATATAAATTAATTTGAGTTTAAAGCCATTGAGATGGCCCTGCTTCAACGGGGAACTTGGAACAGATGAGCCACTGTGATCCCTTCCAACCTTACCCATCCTGTGATTTGCAAAATAATTTCAATTATGTTCAGGGTTTGTTTGACACTCATAAATCTTAGAGATTTTCAGATCAAATCTAACAGATAGATTCTAGTACTTACTACTCTTCTTCCTCCGCAGGTGAAGTTGTGAATTGATTTCATTACTATTTTTTTACATTTTATGTTTCGGCATATTATATTCTTTGGAAAAGATCTATAAACAAAACCAGTGTTTGTGTGAAAAGATGAATATCTAGCCTTTTTGGTGAAGTATACAGTCCTGTTTGTTTTTTATAGGGCAAGACAGTGGGAAGCTTGGCAAACAAGCATAACTTAATTTGCTTTCAAAGATGTGAATGCCTCTTGAAGTGAAAAGACCCACTCTGTTGCAAATCTAAAATTAGATTACATATATTATACTCAAAGCTGACAAAACAGAATTGCTCCATGATGTGTCATTTTGTTGATATGAAAATTATTTTAAAATCCTTTTTATATGGGCTTTTTAATGTAAGTTTAAGCTCAGATTAAATACTTCAGACCTCATAGTCCTGTTCTCTGATGGATCTCTATATTATTTTTTATCTTAAAATAAAAAGAAAGGGAAGTGCAGAAGTTACTAGAAAACTTGATCCACATTCCAGTATGTGCAAATGGCTGTATTCTTGACTCAGCTTCCACAGCCTTAACCCGTGAGGATTTTCAGGCTCTTAAATGAATGAAAAAAATTAAAGAGAGAGATCAGAACTTTCTGCCTAAACCAGGCATTTCTGCAATAGTCTGCTCCTTGTCAAACCCCACAGAAAATTTTTACTTACACTTTTATATAATTTTTATACTCGTATTTATACTATATCTACTTACATAAGTTTTATACCTGCATTTTATTTTTACCTTGCCTTTATTTCAAGGTTGTCTCAGGTGTCACTAGAGGCTCGGGAAAGCTTGGTCTCTTAGAACATGGTACCTCTGAGGTGGGTGCCACAGGAACAAGGTCAAACCAAGACCAAGCCAAGGCAGGTATAGTTGGGGGATGCTGCCCTGCTTAGCACATCTTGTTTGCTTGCTTCTGAGCCTTCTGGGAGTTTTCCATAGAAGATGTAGCAGGTCTGTTGGTTGCATCTCTTTGACACTGCAGCTTTAAGCAAAATATTACAGCATTTGGTACAAGATAACCGTATCTTGCATTCTCTGTACTGCGGCACAGCACAGTTCACTGAGACTGACAGCAGTCCTCCTTCTAATACAGATAGGAGTTGAAAAAATGATGCATCAGATGGATGTGCCCCCTAATTCAGGCAAGGCTGTTGAGGTATGATGTTTGGCCCAGGCCTACTCTTTGTGGCAAAGAAAATGGAATGCAAACATGCTGTGTGGGCAATTTCACACCTATCTGGATTATCTTTCTAGATATTTCTTCCTCAATACTTTTTTTCCTGTAGATTTATCTTCTTGAAAATTAGTTTGCTGTTTCAATTCACATTTTGAGCATTATCCCACTTAGCAATGGCAGGAGACAAAGAAATTAAAAATATACAGTTAATAGTATTTTGTAGCTTTATTACTCATTGTCTTCCACAGATGCTGGTTTTGCTAGTGACTTTCTTGTTTATACTCTGTTTTCCTTTAACCCTCACGTCACGTGTCAAACACAGATTTAAACTAAGACAGCTTGTTTTCCTCGAGGTGGTTCCCTTTATACCTTTTTTGGTATGCTGAGGCAGATATCTGAATGGATTACCCGTGCCACAGCTTGAGCATGAGATTGATTTAGGGACAGAAAGTGGGTCATGTCAGTCTTGCCTGAAAAATATAGGCAGGATTTGGATCACCTGCTTTACCCAATGTTTTGATTGTGATTTACTAAAAGAGCTCTTAAAATAGATACCATGTAATTTTAGCTCTCCTCTCAATGATCCCTTTGCCAAGGCAAGTATCAATTTAGAGAACATTGATGTATTCCCTCCCAGTTTATTGAAGAGCAAATCAGGTGTCACATCTTAGAGAGACTTTATTAATTTAATGGCTTCCATTCTCTCCCTTTCTCTCTCTCTCTATATATATATGTATATATGCATATATGTATAAAGGTGGACTATCAGTGGGGAACAAAGAAGTTCCTGCCCACTTGCAAACGTGTGCTTCTGGGACGGCTGTGGTGGCACGGTAGCACAGCAGTTACACAATCTAGCATACCGGGTAGACTTACAGCTGTAGCTTGTGGAGCAGGCATTCCTAATTTTCTCTACTAGTACAGTTCCTAAATCCTGTCAATAATCACTTTACATATTTAATCTAAATACAGCGAAGTGTGGATTGCCCTTATTACTTAATGATAACCCTGAGAACAGGTTCATAAAGCCTCAGCGAACAGAAGATAATGTATATGGAATATATAGTGTTATTGCTCCATATTAGTGTAATTACTCCATGTATGTAGACATGGTATTGACTTCTAAATCAATTAGTACAGTTCTACAAGACTTTGTCTCAGAGATGTTATATGTGAAACATCCCAGTTAGATAGATGCTTGGCTTGTGTTAGTCACTGACACATTTTAGGTTTGTATAAAATCATCTACATAACATTTATTCTGGTAAAATCTTTATAGCGTGTCACTTGACTATATGGGCACACATGTGTGAGGCACTAAGTTCTGCCTGAAGTCGTTGTATTTCCACAGCTTGTTAGTTTTCTTGATTTGTCAGAAAGGAACTCAAGCAAGTAATACATTATTATTTATAATAAGGCATAAAACTAAGTTGACTGTACCCTAGTGAAGTACCTAAAACCCACCAGGAAAAGGAAACTATGTTTATGCACCTTATGGGTTGGATACCAGAATGTGAGGTTCAAAATGTTAACACAAGGTAATTAAAATAGAAAAAAAGGTACTAATTCTCACTAGTGTGAGAATGCATTGCTTGACTATAAACCTTCATCTTCTTGGGGTTAAATTAGTCATGGAATTTCTGTCATGCAAGTTCATGCCAACATCTCAGAAGAGAGATGAAGTTCTTGCTCTGTCACTTGCTTTGCACTTCTTTGAAAAAACAAACAAACAAAACCAATCAGCCAGCCAAACAAACAGTTAACAATAATGACAGAATTTTTAAAATACTTGTTTTGGTTTAAGTGAAAGGGAGGATGTGACTGTCGGCTTGTCTGGGCTTTACCTGGATACAACAGAATGTATTTGCAACTCATGTTTTGAGAATTAAGAGTAGACCAGTGCTAAATCCCTTAGTTTTTCAGCTCCTCAAAGTGTAATATAAACTCTATTTATATTTGAAAACAGAGAATTTTGACCTTTAGAAAAACCTGAATTCAGGAAATATAAAAAACGGTATTAAAAGTGGAAGGTTTGCTGCAAATAAAGGAAGAAAGGCATGCACTTTGGAAGCTGATGTTTACATAAAAACGCCTAAATGTTACACTGTTATTTCTATGATAATTAATTAACATCATGCCAGGGGTAATCATAATTCAAATGACTTGTATGTTGCCTTTCTAACTGCTGTATTCTGTTCTTTTTAATACTTGATGACTTTCATCTAGCCAACAGCCCTTCTGAAGATATTTTTGGTGTAGTACTTGATGAAAATAGATCAGTCTTTTTTGTAGAATCCCCTTTAGATTTGCATGAGTTGTTTTCCTTTTCCACACCTCTACAAAGACTTTTCTATAAATTATCTCAAGAGCGAGTCAGTAGCATTATAAGACTTTTTTTTTGAAGCATGTTGTGACATACTAGATGCTATCTGAAGTGCTTGTAAGTAAAGCTGATTTGAGGAGACCAATAGCATAAAGTCAGGTCTTTCTTGACATTAGCACAGTGTTGCAAAATGGAGTGCTGTGCAGAGATTTCTGAAGCAGTGGAAACTCTAGTTAGTTGTAAATCTAACTTGCATACCATAGAAAAGGCCTTCAACCTAGACAAACTCTTCATGTAATAATAAAAAGTATCTGACTTTTTTTTTTCTTTTAATTTAAAACAATCAGATCATAATTTTAGAGGTGGCATACTGTTTTGTAAACTGCAATGGTCCTTCGATGTCATAGTGGTGTTTTTCTTGAGTAGATGGAACTAAAAAGGTCTGGGCATTATGGTGTCTGTAGGAAATGCATTGTCTGTGACGGAAGTCATTGGCGTTGGTTGTTCCTTCTGTTGCTCAAGGCATGAGAAGATTTAAGGGCAGCTTCTTCCTCTTGCCAGCACTGGGATAGGAATCACAAACACAGGACTCCTTCATTGGGGAAGGAGGTTGGGAGGTGTCTATTGCAAGGAGCTTCTCACAGCGGAGTAAGCCAGAGGGTCAGACCAGACTGCCTGAGGCTTCATCCTGAGGATCCACGGTCCCTGGACAGCATGTGCCAACACTTCTGTGTCCTCCTGGGGAAAGGTTTTATTCCAGTCAGTCCTAGCTTGTCACGTCCCAGTTCTTGACAGTTGTCTATTTGGCCTATTCTGTTAATGAAAAATACAGTCTGACGACAGTAATGAAAATCCAGTATTTATATCACCAAAACCAAGCTATTATTAAATGGACCTAATAAATTTAAGATACTCAGCAAGAGTGGTTTTTTCTGCGCTGACATCCACTTACATGCATGCATCATCCTCTGATACTCATTAAATAATTGCAGTACTTAGAGGGTTACTGTTTCTTTCAGTGAAAACGTCACAGCTTGATCTAAGCATTAACTACATCTAGCAACAGGAGTTGACAGTGCAAGTAGGATTCTTAAATGTGTTAAGAGGAGGTTTGGAGCTCTAAAATGTGAAAGTGATATGTTAGAAATTACTCATTTGGAACACAGTGTCCAATTTTAGGTTGCTTTTCAAAGTGGAAAAGAACAGGAGACTAAGAGGATCGTGTAAGATAGCCATTAGAATGGCTGGTGTGCAGTGAAATTTGCTATAAGGATTTGGGTGGAACATGCAAATTGTGAATGCTTACAAAAAGGAATGGCTCCTTTTTCCTCTGTTATACACAGACGTGAAATTGCTATGCAACGGAGTTACTTATCTATATCTGGTCTGCCTCAGTGGGTCACTGAGAAGTAGTTTATAGACAGGTATTTTATTTTCAGTATTTTATTTATTTAATTGATTTATTTATTTGATCTTCCCATATAAATAGTTTCTGAAGTCTAAAACTATGTGTTTCATAGTTTCTATGATCTGTGTCATAAATGGAGGACTGTGTGGTACCCTGAAAAGTGGAGGTGCTCTAAAGGCAGTGTTTTTCTCTTCTGTTCAGTGTTCTTACAAACCTGTGTCTGAGAGCAGAGTATCAGGTAAAATATGATCAAGTGTGGCATGTGCAATGCACTGCAGAACAGTACTGTTACAAACATTAAATCTTTTTTGTGCGTTTTAACAACACTGAAAGCACAACTACGTTTTTTGACCATTATGCCGGTGTTGATCTATGTATCGTTCATTAGCCACTTGCTAGACTTGTCAGGAAGTCCACTTCTGGGCTCTTGCACGTTTTTAAAACCTGTGAAGTCTGTGAAGCCTCTCTGGGTGCTGCCTCTCCTTGCTGCAGCCTGTGGTTGTGCCCAAGGGCCTCTGTGTCTCATCTGCTGACCCATGGCTGCCTCTGGCTGCAGGGTCATGGGGTAACCTGTGGGCAGGGAGCTCCGAGGGGGCTGGGTGCCAGGGCTGTCCTTGCAGCAAGGAGCAGACCAGGGGGCTCAGGGAGGGAGGGAGGGAGCCTGCACAGCACCAGGCAGCCTGAGCCACCACTCATTTGTCCTTCAGGGAGAATGTTTCCTTAATGCTGGTCCCAGTCTCACCTGTCCCTCATGCTCCTGCCATGCCCTGCTGAGAAGAGTTCTGCTCCCTGGCAATCCCTCACAGGCACTGGAAGCAGCTGTTTGGTGCCCCATGAGCTGCCCCCTTCTCCAGGCTGAACCAGCCCTGGTCCTCCAGCCTCTCCTCACAGGGAAATGCTCCAGCCACAACTGTGTTTGTGTCCCTCCACTGAGCTTGCTGTCATTTATCAGTGTTTCCTATCGGTGACAGGCCCCAAGCTGTGCTGTGCGGTGCGGTGGCACAGATCTGATACACAGATCTGCAAATGGGCCAAACCCACTTCTAAAAAATTCTGTCTGGTGTCAAGAGTGGGTCAATAGAATATTTTGGTCAACTGTGAGACCCATAAGAGCAAGTTAAGAAGTTGCTGTTTCCAAGATCATCAAGTCCAACTTTTGACTGAACACCACCACGTCAGCTAAGCATAGCACTGAGTGCCACATCCTCTCATTTCTTGAACACTCCCAGGGATATTGTCTGCATTGCCTCCCTGGGCAGCCTGTTCCAGTGCTTGAAATGCCATTTCTCTGCTTCAAAAGCTGTCTGTAAAAATACTAAGGTAGCCTTTGATGTCTTTGTTGTTAATTTTACTTTTTTTTTGCTTGTTGTGGTATTTCTTCTGAATGTTAAGATCTTTCCTGTGAATATCGAATAGTAATACATTCAAGTTGTTGGGGTGTTTATGCTGATGGAAGCTGACTACTTTTTCTCTCTCTTTAGGAGGATAATAATACTCAATACTCATGTGAGATTTTCAGTGTTGGCAGTTTTGTAGAGTCATTAATTAAACAGATAAGAGAACCCTTGCTGAAGCTGGATTCACCTGAAGTGCAAGACATGAAAGATTGGAATGCAATATTGTCAAATTCTAATGTTTTCATTTTACTTCTCTTGAGAGACTTTAAAGAGTCATGACTGGATCACTAGTTTTGATTTAATTTCCAGAGGTAAAATTTAAATTTTGAATAATTTAGCATGCAGAGGATCTTTCTACATTTTGGCTGCCATAACCACCCTCTCAAATGACCTTTTGTTATTTATTTTATTGAGATCACAGTGGGGCATTTTTCAGAATTTTCCTGTTACTTTAAAGTCACACTGATATGTATTTTAATATAATTTTGTATGCAACACAGTCACCTGTTTCATCTTGTGTTAGCATAGCCAGATATTGTGGAAAATGCAGTATTTAAATGTGGATTGATGTGTCTGGTATGCTTGTCATTTGTTCAGAGGCAATGCACAGCTGAATTAGATGTTAATAAACTAGTTACAGTATTTCCATATTCCTTTGTCATATTCAATTCCATTTCAATAAATCCATATTTTTAAACTTAATTATGAAATTTAAACCAGGAAGTGAAGTACTTTTTATGTAGCAAAAGAGACCTAAATTTTTTTGTGTAAATTGTAGAAGGCTGCTCTTGAGTAATTTTCAGGTAGTTCTCATATTTGTGACTAAGTGAAAACAAAACACCATATTGTATGTTTAAATTATTTAATGTGCGTATTTATGACAATAGTGTTCACATGGATCATTTTTACTCAGTTTGGAGGTAGGCAGTGATGCTTAAAATGTAATTCAAATACACAGTACAGTATTAGCATTTATGAAAGTGTTTCATTTACAGAATATAGCATAATAGGCATTTTGAAGGTCTGATGCTTTTCCTGTGCCGGTAATCCTGATTAAAGTAACATAAGTAGGAATTGACACAAGCTGGTGTAGTCCATTATGCCAGTAATCCGTGGTTTAAGGGTTCTTAAGATCTTGTGCACATTGGTATGAAGGCACTTAATTGAGCCATCATGTTAGTGGGCTACAGGAAGATTTAATTTTGTCAGTTTCTATTAAGTATATCTTCTGTGTCGTTGGGAGGAAAAGTTTTACAGGATGATTGAAAAAACTATTGTCAATAAGCAAAGACTCTATAAGTAAAAACCCCACAGATGAATAATCTCTGATGTATTTTGCAATCGTGAAATAGATGTATATGGTCAATTAAGGCATGGATTTTATTTTTCAAGAAATAAAGCTTTTGTATTGATTAATAGACTGACAGAAATAACTGGCAAACACCTGTTAAGATTATCTGAAATTGTTGCAGTACGTAAACACAATGAAATGAAGACAGGACTGAGTGAAAGTTAATTGAACTTGTTAGTATTTGTAATCCCTGTAGCTTTAGAGGATGGGGTTTTTTAGGTGTTGAAGCTACAGATGTTGAGTTTCTTGGGCAGTTTAAAGGAAAAAAAACCTACTCAAAAATAAAATCAGGTGGATTGATTAAAATTCAATTTATGGGCTTATCATCATTTACTTCAAGCAAATTTTTGTGGTCCTTATAAAAAAAGAAACTTCTTGACTGAAATCTGAAGAATATCCGTCATAGATGACAAAGCCTGAAAACTATTTTGTTGTAGTAGACACAAAGATTTAGAGAAGGTCTAGTAGGAGGTTTTGACTAAACCTCTGTGATATATATTCACTAGTTATGGGAAAGTAGAAAGCTGTTTGATATAAATGATGAGCTGGAGGTAGGATTTTGCTCTGCAAACTTGCTGATGGTGACCGCCGTTTCAGCTGCTCTAGCACATGTGGACAAAGGGTGGACAGACCTTTCCAAATTCAGGGAGGGCTGATTGAAAGTCAGTATAAATGGTATATAAGACCAAAAATGCTTGAAGGAAGCAATTCCTCTTGAGAACCACCTAAAGGGAACAGAGGTGGTGAATATTATTTTGTGTTTATCGAGGACAAATATACCGGTGGAGTGAAACTATTGCTCTGATTTGCTGAAGAAAGGGCAATTTTCTTTTGAGAGATGACTAACTGTTGATAGCATTTAGGTCTAATGATGTAGGTGTTTAAAAGAAACCAGCCGAACACCAGCCAAACAGAACCTCTGGATTTGTTTTTGCAGACTTGAATTCCTCGTAAAAATGTGTAAAACAGTTGTTTTAAAATGGCTGAAGCATGAACTGCTCTTAAAAGAAAAGATCAAACAGAGTGAGAATGAGGAGTTTGGACTTGTCAGTGAATGAATGCAATGAGCATTTAAAGAAATGTCACCGTGTTTTGTCTT
Organism: Falcunculus frontatus; assembly: GCA_013398115.1. Lineage (NCBI taxonomy): Eukaryota > Metazoa > Chordata > Aves > Passeriformes > Falcunculus > Falcunculus frontatus. Next base: position 1,412,474 of record VZRV01008493.1, on the reverse strand, counting down.
TGCACCTTTAATTGATTTCCATGAGTTTAATATAGATTTTTTTTAAATTGCTGCTATCTCAAGGCAATTCTGGCTTTTAGTACAAGTACAGAAGGCATTACAGTGAAACCAATCAATTTATTTAATTCTACCAATCTATTACTCCTGTTCCTAAGAGCCTGCAAATCAAAGAATAGGGGGTTTTTTTTAAAGAAATATTGTGGAAATTAAGAGCAATTTTATGCTTTTTCTGGCAGAAAGTAATTTGGAATTTTAAAAATGATACACTGATATCACAACCAGGCCATGTGCTTGCTATATTTTAAGAACTGTATTTCATTTGGGAGACAACTTATAGGAACTCAGCTGCTGGAACAACGTGTTCATTGCAAAAAAGGCAGATAGTTTCTTCTCAGCTATAGATATACCTCTGTGGAAGATTCAGTGTTTTCCAAAAATAAAGTTGTGCATTATATTTTACTAATGAACTATGCATGTTGAACTGTGGTTAGCAGTCAAAATGTCTAGTCTGATTCTTCAGCTAGTTAGAAACTTAAAGATAGATACATCTTCTAATCTTTATTGATATATGTAGTGGTTTGATCTGTTCGATACCTTTTCAGAGTTGTTTCGATCACTCCTATGAAAAATTTATGTTGACATTATAGTAAATGACAAGGTATTTGTTGGACGGTGATCAGATTTTTCCAAGCAACCTAACTAGAAATTGAGAGAGAATTTGGTATCATGTGAAAATTTTAATATGAAACTAGAAAAGATTATATGGCAGAAATATGAAAATGTGTGTAAGTTTTTGGTTTTATCTACAGGTGCATACTTCAGTTTTCTGTTAAAATTGAGAACTGCCCTTTCTATTTGGTGGAACAGAAAGCGTTGAAAAGATCTTACAAAATTACGGGAGTACTCTCTCATTTCAGGTCCCTTTTCCCATAAAGGAGTGCAATATGGGTAAATGCAATATGTGAGTTGCTTGCCAAACCCAGGCCAATGCCGTGTCCCCGGCAGAGAATCAGCTGAACTGCAGCTCCATCAGGTGGTCACAGGCAGCTGGCATGGGTTTGGGAACTGGGGCAAACAGTTCTGTGAACAGATGCCAAAATAGGACACCAACAAAGGGCAGTCAGAAATAGTTATGACATGGAGGAAGTGATACTAGTGTAAAGCATAAATTGGATCAGCAAGTCAGAAATACGTTTTGTTGTTTTCTGTGGGTTTTCTTGTTTTGTTTTGGCCTGGTTGGTTTGGTATGGTTTTTTATTTCTTTCTTTCTTTTTTTTTTTTTTTAATGTCTTTTTTTCTAGCATTCTGTTTAGTTTTGATTTTGTCCTTAGCAATGTCACTTGCGTCCAAAGCAGTGTGGCCAGCAGGTCAAGAGAGGTGATGCTGTTCAGCTCTGGGGTCCCCAGCACAAGAAGGAGATGGACCTATTGGAGCAAGTCCAGAGGAGGCCACCAAGATGATCAGAGGGATGGAGCACCTCTTCCATGAGAAAAGGCTGAGAGAATTGGGGTTGTTCAACCTGGAGAAGAGAAGGCTTTAGAGTGACCTAATTGTGGCCTTGCCTTTTCTGAAGGAGCAACGAGAAAGATGGAGAGGAGCTTCTTACAAGAACATGTATTGACAGGACAAGGCTGGGATGGTTTTACAGTGAAAGAGGGTAGGTTTAGATTAGAATTTGGGAAGAAATTCTTTACTGTGAGGGTGGTGAGGCACAGAGAAGCTGTGGATGCCCCATTCCTGGAAGTGTTCAAGACCAGTTTGGATGGGGCTCTGAGCAACCTGGTCTAATGAAAGATGTCCCTGCCCACAGTAGGTGGATTGAAACTAGGAGATCTTAGAGATCCCTTTCAACCCAAGCTATTCTGTGGCCATTATATTGGTCAATCAAACCTGTGCTGGAAATTCAGGTCATCTGCTTCATGTTTGAAATTTTAACTTCACAGCAAATGAAACAGAAGTGTTTCTTCCATCATTTGATTATTACTTATTACTTTATTAAAACTTACTACTATTTCCAAAGGCATCTCATGCATGCTCTCCTGCCTTTTTTCTCTGAGATTTAATTTCTTATGAAAACCTTAATTTTCCTTGTAATGCCTGGTCATTGAAATGGATACAGAGTACTCAAGAATATAAATTGTGAAGAATAAATATTAAAGGAAAAGGAGAATGTTAGTGTGAAGGTATTTGCTGACCCTTCCTAGTTCTAAAAGTGAAACAGCTAGGAAAAAAAATGCAGATGGTGCATGCATGCATCTAGAGATGCCCAGGTTAGTTATCTATTGTACCAGAGACATACTTATTCTTCCTGCTACACTGGTACCAGGTATTGAAAGAACTGAAGGAAGCTTGGCTAGAAAGCGAAGTAAGCTGAGGAGAAAAGCTTCTTGCTTGAGCTGGGGGGGTTTGTCTCTATTTTTAGCACAGGAGTGAAAACTGCTGCCTGTCATTGTCTCACTTCAATCTGATTGAGCAAATTGTCCCTGATCAGTAACCCCCCAAACAGCTATGAGTATCCTAGTTGTCTGTATTGAGCAGAGTTCAAAGATGATCAATTAAAAATGTTCCATATTTTGCTCAAATTGATGATAATCAGGAAGAGTCAAATTCTATTGCACTAAAGCTTACAGGAAAAACTTGTATAATTTAGGCTTCTGGTTTTTGCAGATAGAAAATGCTTATTATTTGGAAGAGGAAAGATGCTTAATATTTTATTTCTGCCTTTAAAAAGAGATTATTTCAGAATATCAATGTCATGTAAGAAGGAGGTGAGACATTTATGTGTACTAATTTTTATTTCTCTATGCATGATGTCATGATTTGCTTTTATTGTTCTTTGGTGCTTTTGATTAACCTTTTGATTAACCTGATTCTGTTTAAAGACCACTTGTAGAGAGTCATTTGACCAATGATGGAAAGGGAAAAATGGCTTCACAAACTTTGAAAAGGCAGCTCCGATAACTGTGAAAATCAATTTGATGCTGGCCATAAATTTCTCAATTTTTCTTAAGAAATTTGACTGATGTGCTTTGTATTCGGTCGTATGTCTGTCTAAACACATTTCACTGGTTTTGACTCGTTAAAGTGAAAATTTAAATTTTTCACTTTTCATTGTCCCTCAAGATATTCTGCCTCTGTGTGTAAGCATTGTGAGCGCATCTTTGCAGATGGGATATGGATGCAAAATCAATGAGGAAAGATGTAGCCACTAGAGATAACATAAATGTTAAGACCCTCATCTACCATGGATGCTCTTTGAGGTCTTGAAACTATTTATTTGTGTTCCTCTGGCAGCTCCTGAAATGTGAGCCTTGATCTCAGCATTTTCATGTTCTGTGAAGAAGCAGCATTTGTGTGCGTGGAAGGAGCCTCGGTACCTCTGTGCCCTGTACTGCTGCACAGAGTAGATAGGAAGCTGCTACAAGCAGGAAACCACAGACCTGAGTACCTAAGCTCCTTGTGTAACAATTCAGGAGATGCAGGTACATTTAACTAGGGATTGCAACAATCAGCAGATGGGATAGGGCTGAACTCGTCAGGAGAAAATGCTTTTGGTGCTGGGCTTTAATCCTGCCTCCTGGCCGCAGGTTGGATGTCCAGCTCCTTCCTAGTGTGAGTTCTTTCTTTCACAAATAGCAGAGGCATCACTTTGTTAAAGAAAATGTCAGGAAGTGTATGGGAGGTGGTGTCTAAAAATAACAGTGATAATTGCTTTCTGCTGGTGGGAGGATTTATTTTGGAACACAAGAAGAAGAGGAAAGAGTGGAAAGGCTGCAGCCGAGGAAAACTGCAGCAGGCTTTAGCCTCCATTTTGGTGTTGTCTCTCAGTTATTGCAGATATTTTCAATGCTGATTGCTTCTGTTTGTACTTGATGTAAAAATTCTTAGCACAGGCACCTGACCAGGCTCTGATGAGATGTTTCTGCCATTGTTTGATTAAAGGACCCCTCTCCCTCAGACATGGATCTAGAAACGATGTAATACTGGTAGGTGGGTAAGCAGCTGGCTGTTGGGTGCTGATCAGCATTAAGTGCAAAAACCCCTGATGGATTAGTTTCATCGGAAATATTGGGAGGGAGGAAAGTTGGTGGAAAATGGATTGATAGGGAGATAATGTGTCCTGTTCTGGTCTGCAGAATTACAGGAGAAATGGATGAGACTAAGCTGCACTAGTCCAGTGCTACAAATAGACAAGATTGCCTCTATTTACCCAGTCTACTGGATCTTTCATGCTTTAGTGCCTGAAAGAATAAAACTGAAGAAAGCTTGAGAATTTTGGCTCAAGTGGACATATGTGGTAGTGAAATATAATTATGTATTGAGTTGCATGTCTGTTGGTGTTTAAGGATCACAAAAATGGCAAAGCATTTCTTTTTTGTATTGTTAGAGACAAAGTATCTGTTAGTTCCTTCTTTTTCTTAGTCCTTAGTTGTAGTACCTTTAAGATGATGCCAGTCTGCATTTTTATCAGTATCAATCTGTGTTTACCAAAACTAATGTGTTCAAGTTTGAGATACACTTGTTACAGCATTTACAGTACATATACATATGCACAAAATCTTAGAAGGCGTAGCTCAAGTAGTAAGATGCGAAATTGTAGACTTTCTCATTAAAAAAAAAAAATTGCTATACTAAACAGATTTTCTCAGATACATTCTCCCAAAGTAATTAAATTATTTAGTTTTCCCGTTCTGAAATCAAAAGGGAAGTTAAGAGATGATCCTTTTCCCTTTCTATCCTCTAAGACTGGATAAAAATCATGTCTTCTATGAATTTCTGAAATTTTATAGACTGAACGAAATTCTAGTTTATCTGGTTCACAGTTCCATTGCCCTCACTGTTACAGAAGTTTCTCTTTGCTGCACTTTAAGCAGATACTTTTCTCCACTCCTTTGGTGTATAGTGGCTTTATTCACTCCAGTTTTCCTTGAAGGGACATCTGTCAGCAACTTGGGAAAATTTTTTCTTAAATGTTCTGATTCCTTTTTCTATTTTTCAGTGTACTGTGCTGGGTATATGCAAGACTGGTAGGAAAGAGAGCTGTAGAAAAGAAAAGAAGAAACATAAGCAGCAAAAAAGCATAAAGAAGACGGTGAGGTAGAGATTACAATTTTACTGGGCTTAGTGACTGATGATTCAACATAAAGAATGGGTAGTTTGGATGACATCTAGAGTTATATCGATTGAAAATTGTTATATGGTGGTTTGGTAAAACAGCGTAATGATTTTTGTTTGATTTACTGTGGTCAGGTGGCTGTATCTGAGAATTTTCTCCTTTTTGGAACAAATTTGTTCCCATCTTGACAATTTTAATAAAGATAACAAAGAATTTAAGATTAAAGTGTGAATTGGCCTCTCTGTAAGTCAGGAGTGAAGTACATAGGCAGTGAAATTTCTGGGGCATATCTTCTGTCTGTGTCAAACTTGTGTTGGGTAGAAATACAATATTGTTTCTGGATCTGTCAGTCATGCAGCTTTCAGAGCTAATGAAATGCAAGAGACTTTCTGAATGAGGTCCTATTCTGACACTCATTCCACTTTTGAATCTTTTTCTGCTGTGGCAGAACTGCCATATTTCTTTCCTAAGATGGAATACAAAATTTTCCTTCCTTTTTGCCATGTTAGACTACCATCAGCTGTAGTTGTTTTTAAATTTTTTTAACAGAATATATAGTATACAGACAGCCACACCAGAAAGATGAAGAAAAAGGTTCTTCATTTTGACCCCTCTCAACCTGTAGCTGTTTTATTTTTAACTGATTGAATAAATTTTCTTAGCAGATTTATGTGGCAGAATGGTGGGAGCTGATGGCAGTCTATGAAAGGTTCAAGTCATTTTTTATCATTAAGTTTCCATGTGTTTTTCTCATTTTGTTAATTAAGAAAGTTCACAAATCAAGAAGATGCATAAGTGAAGAATAGTATACCACTTAAAACACAGTTGTTGAAACAGAATGTACTTACTGATTGTATTGGAGTTCAAAAAAATCATCTAGAAAATAGAAGTTTTTATTTAAACGTGATTTTAGTTTTTGATTTTGATAGTTTTGCCTCTGTTTGGGGAATAATCCTTGTTCGCTCTAACACTTTGAGAAGTTACATGGAATTTTTGAGGATATCAGTCTTTCCTGGCTTTGAAAATGCAGAATTCTGCTAATGTAATTGGGAAGGCTGTGTAGAGAGACTTGCCAGGAAAGTGTTCTGTTTGTGAGATGCTGACATGGTGATGTACTTTTCCATCCATTCACTTCTTTTACTAATACAAAATTATGGTTGATGCAAATGGTGAAGTAAAGTTGATGTCTTATCTACAGAAGCTCAGGTTCTCCCTTTTCCTCTTCTGGATTTTGGACAGGCATGGAGAGAAGCTCTGCTCTGCTTCCTCCAGAATCAGTAAGCACAACACCAGCATCAAGAACAGAAAGTTAAGTTTCAGATGTCACTTTAATTTCTGGGATGCAGAACCCATGACACAGACCTATTGCTGGTGTCTGTTGATTCTGGCATCAAACTCCTGCCTGCACAGGAGGTTGGACAGAGCACAGTCATTGGGCTGTGTGTGATGTACCTGGTGGCAAAAATTCTTCTCTATGTCTGCTAAACTGTTGTCTGAACATATTATGACTCAGGAAGTGTTTTTTGACACTGAGGGGCTATGCCAGCTGTGCAGCAGCTCATGGCACTCATGTGCTCAAAGGGAGCCTCCTGTCCCCTCCTCTTTCCACTTAAAACAAAGTCAGCCAAATCAATAGGATTTATTTTAGTGTTTTAGTCATTGTAGCACATATCCGTCTTTTGTTGTGAACTCTTTAGCTGTCCTGCTGTGATCCTATACATCCTGTGACCCTCTAAGTAAGCTCTTCTACCCATCTACCCTGCTTCACATCTGATGCTCCCTCTCTTACAGTCTCTGAATTTAGCCAAGACTCTCCTGAATAGTTTTTATTTTTTTTTCAGTGAATCTTCTAAAGCCCTGCGCATACAGACAATGTAAATCTGCACTTAACCAAGTCAGATAAGACAAAATGTTAATATTTCTCTTGGCTTGAACTTTGCCACAGGATTCAACTGTCTGTGAGGTGTTTTTCAGGAAACAAGAATTTCCAAGGATTAGTACAGAAATTGTCTTAGCACTTTAATCTGTCTGCCAGGGTAGGGTAATCTCAGCAAAAGACAGAATATCACGGTATCCTAGGGAACTGTTTTACTTAGTATGACTTACTATGTACCAGAAATACTGAATATAAAGCAGAGAAAAATCTTTCATATAGCATGGCTATATGCAAAACCTTTTTCTTATTATTTAATACTTAGTAGTATGTTTAAGGATTCACGGAAGCTTGTTGCACCTAAAAGTTGATTAGGCTGTGAGGTAGCTAATATCTGCAGATTGCCATATGCATCTTTTCTGTCTTACTTTGGAAATAGAAATAATAATAAAAAAAATATGCATACTTTTCATAGATAAGGAGAACGCATATTCCTGCATAATTTTTCTTGTAGTTCTTGTGCTGTATTTTTTCCTTCTTTTTTTCTGTATCAAATAGATTTTTATCCTTTTGCTAAATATCCTGTCCATTTCAGTGTTTTATAATTTCTGAGGTAAATATTTTTTTTAAAGAGAGGAGTGCTTGTGAAGGTGAAGTTTCATTAGTTCAGGAACAGGTGACAAGCAGTTTATAGGCATTGTTTAATCCAGCGTGTTGCTGGAGCTTTGAATTCTTTGACGTTGTTAGAGACACTTGGAAAGTTAGAGATATTGTGGAGATACTTTTTTTTTTTGTTAGCCTCTTTCTTATATAGTGGGGATTTGAGAGAATTTTGGGTGTTCTTGGTTGTGGGATGTTTGTTTTTTTAGGGGTTTTTTTGTCTTATGTTTTTGGTTTTTTGTTTGTTTTTTTTGTTTGTTTTGTAAAAATCTGCTTTGATGACAAATATATAATTAACTGTGGGTCCAAAGTCCTTTCTTCTGATTTAGCTGGTTCTTCCTCATCTTGTGTTTATCCAGCTGATTATATTCTTTATCCAAAAGCAGTACATAGTTGGCTTGCATCTTACCTATTTCAGATCACATACCAAGCTTGTGATTTAAATTCTAATCCTCTTCTGCAAAACAACTAAATTGCCACTACCTGTGGATCTAAAAAAGGATAGTCTCCCTTTCTCTGCCTTGTTACTTACAATGCAGGATGGCAGCAGACCTAAGCCGCATACAGGAACTCTCCGATTTGGTCAGTTTTCTGGTGTGATAATGACCCATTTGCAGGTGGTGTTTTGGTACTGTGTTCCAGTGAGATTTGCTGGTGGTGCAGTGGGATGCCTGTACAAGATGGTTTGGAGTCTGAATACTTGCAGCAAGTTTTCCTTCGTCAGCAGGCTTTGGGATTGAGGTCAGGGTGCTAGGATCGTTGTCTCAGGTTTCTCTGGTGTTCAGGGTTGTCCTACCCTGCAGCTTGTGGGGTGACAGAGGTGACTGAGAAGGATTTTGTAAGACACTAATTGGTGCATTATTTCTAACATGGAGAAGCCTTCACATCTTATACATCTTACTCCAGTATCTGAAATTGGAGGACTACCTAGAAAAATGGGGAGAAGTCCATTTGCAGAACTCAGGGGCTTACAGCATCAATATCATGTGGGTATTTTTAGCCTTGATGCATTGTGCAGGAAAAAATCATGCATAAATTCTGTACCACAATGTATTTGCAAGATGTGACAGTGTCATGCAATGGATGTTATCTAGATTTTCCTTTTTTCTGACACATTCTACTCTTCTTTTTCCTTGGTTAATGAAAAGTTTATTATTTTGTTCTTGATTGGTCTAGTCTCAAGTAGACACAGAAGAGTTGGGGCAGGGGAATAATAAAACTTACCTGTACCTGTTGCAGACTGTGTTTTCATAACGAACATAGAAGATGACACATGCGGAAAAAAACACAGGTTATTGCATCTTTGTGTCTTTCCCATCCTTTATACTTAGTGCCCTGTCACAGAAGCAAATTGGATTTGTTTTGACATGATTTGTTCTTGACCAGAATAGTCAGTGTTGGCCATTTGTCATCTCCCTGTTGCTTTGTCTGTGTTTACAAGTAGTCAGTTTGACTGTTTCATCCAGCATTTTTTTAGGGATTGAGGGGTTTTCAGTGGTTCCTTGGACATGAGGGATTTTCTATAGTTCCTTGGATTTACGGGGAATTTACAGGGAGTAGTTCCTGCTGTGTAAATTTTAAAAGGTAGGTATTCTTTTCTTCCTTTTCTGGTCATCTTGCATCACAGATTTTCAGAATAGTTATTAAAAGGTTATGGCATTAGTGCATATCTACCTCCTTCAGTAGTCTGTGATTCACTTACTTCTGCTAGGCAGAACAGTTCTCCATTCTTTCATGTTGCTTGTCTTCCCGTCTGTTTGCACTTCTTTGCTTCTGCCTGCATGTCTGCACTTGTGGCTTTACAGAAGGGTAACAAAAGGAAATACAACAAAGTGCAGTAGACAACTGTATGTTGCTATATTATTTATTACTAGTTAAGAAAGAATGAGCTAAGATTCTTGAGAAGCAGGACATTGGGATCAGGCTTTTCTCAGCAGAAATGAATTTTGAATTATATATGGTTGTCCACCATTTTTGGCAGCAGCTGCTAGTTACCAAGCCAGCCATTATTTTTTGTATTTTGTCATTTCAGTTCCTGATGAGAATTGTTTTGAAGGTGAAATTTTCAGGAGTTTTGTATCAAGAATGTAAGAAAAATACCCACCAAAACCTAAACCAGAGTAATAAATTACAAGCCAGGCACCAAACACCTCAGAGTCCTTACACCTTAGGGAAGTCTTGGATGCCCCTGCTTCATTATGTGTATATTCGGCTGCACAGGTCTGATGTTTCCTGGCTTATCAATATTCTTAAATAAGGGTCCAGCTGGCTGTTAAAATACTTCATATGCGACTGTTTCACCCACAAGCTGAGAACATAACTGTAGAAGTAGACCTCAGGCTCTCCAGATGGAAAATACTCTTCTGTGCAGCTAGTGCCCTTGTGCCCAGATTGATACATAATGGTTCAGAAGTTATTTTGAGTGGAAACTGGCACCAGCACTTTTAGCAACTTGATGTCAAGAGTAAAAGCTCTGTGATAACTTCTGCTGTAGTGGTTTGCTTTGGTAACCTGTGGACTGTTAGGATCAGACCAAAATACTTAAAATTAAACTTGAGAGTTCCTAGACTCAGACAGATAGTTAAGAAGTCTGGCTCCACTGTTTCAGTTTCGTGCCTTTGCTCTGTTTCATGTTTGAATTGTTGAAATAAAATGGCTTGATAGTCTTACAAAAATGCATAAATTAGTTTCCAAGAAACTAGAAGAAACGAGTTTTTTTTGAGCTGGACTTCAAAACTTTCACAATTTCAGTTTCAGAAAAAGGGAAAATTATGAATTACATTTGGCTCTGAAACCAAACATTATTATTAACAAAAATTCCTTGCAGGTTAATTAAGTACTGTTTATACTATAAAACGATAAGCAAGCCTGCTTGTTGCAAAAAAAAAAGATGAATACATGTAGCTAGGCAGACAGTTAAGTTTTGTAACACTGGTTTCATCCATTTTTTTTATATTCTGTGAAGTTCCATTAGAGAGATTAATTTCATACTTAATTTATACTTACCTGCGGTGGAGCCAACTTATCATGTATTAAATAACCAATATTGGGGGGTCCCCCAAAATCATTGTAGTCCATGTAAATGTCAAATGCAAGAGTTAAAATAATTTCAAATTAATGGTTTTTGAAAGACCAGCTAACAGACAGGCTGTGGCTGTACTGGTTGCTTTCAAATCTCACTTCTTTTGCTCTAGGTTTCCTTGCATTACCTTTAAAAAAAATAGCCGTAACTGAAAAAATGAGGCATGAGGGGTAATAATTCTTAATATAAATTTCCTTAAGAAGTTATGGAAGACTGAATTAATCTCATAGGTGTTTGAAGCAAATTGTACTGCTTTTGCTAGGCAAGAAATACTGCTCTTCTGTTTAAAACAAAAAAAAAATCTCACAAGTAAATTTTCCTTATAAAGTTATACATGCTTTCTGTGACCCTCTGGTTACTCAGTCTGTACTTTCTTTAAAGAGGTGCCTGTTTTTGTGCATGTGTATCACACACACTATTCTGAGGGTAGCTAAACCAGGCTTTTTCAAATGATATTTCTGGTATAACTGTTGCAGTTCTTATTTGTAAAATACTGTGTCCTAAAGTGATTTTGCAATTATGATTAAGTTGCTTGTTGCATACAAATTAAATAGTTTTTTTGTTGGTTTTTTTTTTTACAAGAGGCTCTGTGACTGTATAAAATATCGTAAAACGTTACTGTTTGTTAGTAATAGATGTAGATGGTTATCCGAGGTACAGTATTCCTCCTTTTTCCTCTTGATATGCTGGCCCATATGAGAAGCATGTGTGTTAAGCAAATGACCCAATGAGAGAGGCATCACAATTAAAACATGTCTGGATCTGGAAAAGTACGTCTTTTGTCGCGAGTGCAGCAAAGCTTCCAGGGCAGTGAAACATTTTACTTCCTTGCTTTTCCTGTGACCTTATTCTCCACCTGGAGCTGAAGCTCCTGGCTGGGGCAAGGCAGTGGTTTCTGATGTGTGGGGTCTCAGAGCATAAGAGGAAGGTTAGGAGAACTTGCAAATTCCCAGGATGTGGGAGGTGCAGCAGGGTACTGGATGGTCTGGCAACATGTGAGGTTGCCATATTGGCACCATCTGGTTACTGCTTTTATGATACAAAGGAAAGAAGTTTTAGCTGGAAACGGCAGTTTGAATTACTTGGAGGCATACACCAAACTTGAATTGATTTCTGGTACAATCTGCAAGCAGTGGGAAAGCACAGTGGGGCAAGACTTCAATTCTCTTCCATTCGCAGCCTCACCAGTTTTACAGGACAGCAGATCTGCATGGCATCACCCCAAAAAACCAAGCCAAAACCCAAGTCACACAAAAATACACTGACAAGTTGTTTCTTTATGGTTTTAAATGTGACCATCTTCTAAATTCTCCTGGTTTTATTCTAGTAAGTGTCTAAAAGGCTCCATGGCTTGCACTAGCTTCTGCAAGCAGCATCACCGTATCAACACAGGGAGCATACCAGGTGCAAAACCCACCCAAGTTTTATATAACCAATTTATTATCCGTGGAGATGATGCGCAAAGGCTGAGCTCTGTGTTACTGTGGAGACCTTATTAGCAATTTTAAGCTGGATTTGGTATATCCATGTGAGCTGCCGTTGCAGCAGTAACTGCAAGGAAGAATACCCTGAGGGAGAGATGATGGGATTTTTCATTTTCCTTAATCTTAAGTGCAGTTTTGTCAAGCTTCTTAATGAATGTTTAGCTTCAGTTCTCCCTGATGCTGAGGAGGAGTTTATTTTTAAACAGTGTTTATGTCCCCGTGAATTCTGGAATTTCTCATGAACAGGTTGTTTTGCTTTTGGTGACAAGCTGCTGCTCTTGCCTCACCTCTTCATCTCTCCATTGTGACATGCTTTCCTGCACATTCCTGTTCTCCTGCAGCTGTGCTAATGAAGAATAGTGCATATTGCACCATATTTTAGCCCCTGCCCAGTTTCATATACCGTATTTTGAGACTGGCAGTGGTCATATTGCTCATCTTCACAGACATTATTTTTAGTTGCAGGAGCCTGCCCAAGAACCTCTCTGAATACTGCCTAAGATGTACATAGGGAAGAAGGTGACCTATTTTGACTCTCCAGAGGATATTTGCTGCCTTTTCACTAGGACTATTCTTTGGTTCTTAAAGAGAAAGTTGCCTTAGGCTGCCTTTAGTAGTATACTGAAGGTAAGTTTACTTGCTTTGTTCATGGGCAGGTATTATCTGTAAACTCCTCACCACCTTTTAGAGAGATGCACAGATGGAAATCAGTGTTCAAAATGTACAGTCCCTGCCAGATTTGCATAGGGAGGGAGACGGACCCTACTGCACCTGTTAATTGTTTTTCTGTGTTTCCAAACAACTTTGGATTCAGCTTTGGTGGGATATGTGTCCTCAGATAATCCCTTGGTATTACTGGGTCCATAATCTAGTCTGTTGATGGGACTGAATTATTGGTTGCTTGTGGGAGTGCCCATTTTGTGTGGTTGTATAGGCTTTGGCTGGGTAGTAGCCATTCTGCACGAATCCCTTGCTTGCTAGTGATTTTTATATGTCTTATGGAGTAATAAAAGGGTAAGTCTTGCTGCCTTTTCTGGCAAGGGTTTGCTCTTCCATCTTTTAGATGTCTTTTGAATAGGAAATGATCTCAGTCCCAATGTGCCAGATCATGCATTTTTTTGCATAATCTTTTCCTTTCTGAAGGATCACACTTACTTTTAGATTGTAACTGCAGAGTAGTTCCTGGCTGGCATAGGGCCTCTTCCTTAGCTGTGCAGCTGGCAGATGATTAGTGAAAACCTTTTACAAAATGTAGCCTTAAACTTGGTGTTGACAAGCTGGCGTTTAGTATTGTGACCGACAGCCTCAAAGTTGATTTTCAACAAGGCCCTCTTCCCCACACAGTGCAACATCTTGGGAAGAGTTTTAGCAAGATTGTCTAAGAGCAGTAGTGTGTCTGCCTCAGTCCTTGCAACTGGGAACCTGAATCCTGATTAAATTTTATGAGCTACCTTACCAGTGCCAGTTTTATTTAAAGCCTGACAAATTTACATCATTCAGAAACAGTTTTTCTCCTGTTTAAAGATTTTGGAACCAGAGATCAAGAGACTGACTGTACACAAAATCTGCATAAACAGTTGTTTTAGTAGTTAGTCCATTCAAAATCAACAAAACTCAGTCTGCAGTGCAGTGGGAGAAATGGACTTTGAAGTCTGTGGCAGGTCAGCACAATTGACATGCATTTTTTTTAACAATATTGTTTCTGTTCTTATAGACACCCTTCCTCCTGTCTGCCCTTTCCTTGGTGTTACATTCAACTTCTGTCACCGCCGGCTGAGTGGTCCCTGAGGTGGTCAGCCGTAGTTTTGGGTGGATGGTGTTGGTATAAGGAAGCTGTCAGCATGCACATACCCTGTGCCAGGACAGTCATAGTGTGTGTTTCTTCCTCCTCTTTGCCAAGGAATGTGTGATTTTGCTGGTATCTCCTTCTTCCCATTGAATTCTGAGGTGGGCTCGCACCACATTTTACACCCCACTCATTTTTATTGCTCTATCAGAATTTGATGGATGAGGTGGGTTTTCTGTGTGTTGGATAGTTGGTCTTTGTTCCCTTTGCTGTCCCTAAGAAAAATGCTTTTTATAGATCCCGGGTTTTTAATTACTTCACCTGATGACAAGAGGGTTGCTTGTAGCTACAGGATCTCCGCTGTAATCCTCTACCCCACTCTTGTGATACAGTGCTCGTACTCCTTTGCACTTCATACTGTTTCCCCTCTTCTGAGGCTGCTGTTGCCACACCATGCTGCTTTTTGGTTTTTTTATTACTTAATGCAGATGACATCATTATGACAGGGTCATAAGTATTTAATTCTGTGCCGTCTAATTGCTTGTCACTACTGACTATATAAAAACTATGGTTACGCCATGTGATTATTCAAAGATAATTAAAATAAAAACCAAGTAGACAGTAAGCATCCAGGCTTTTGTAGCTAAACCAGCAAAAACAAATCTCTGTGCAAACCAAGATACCCTCAGACAAAGCCTTACACGTCCTGAGGCCTCTCGGAGTCATTAGGACATGCATTAGTAGCAATGGTGATAGTGTAGTCACAAGGCTACGGGGTGACAATACAAAGCATATGCAATGCGTATTTCATACGATGAGTAATTTGTTGTATAACAGTCTTAAAGAATTCTTAGCTGTCAGGAGCTCTTTTAAATGAGTATGAAAGCCAACTGTGAAGCAATTAAAGGCCTGGTGGAGGTAGGGTAATAAGAGAAGGGCTCAAAAACTCTGCCGTTTTCCAGCTTGTAACACAACTTCAAAGGCAGAAGAGATAAGCATCATCAAAGTTATGTTTTTATTAAACAGGAAGTGTCACCCCCCACTTTACACGTAAAAAGAAGTAGATCTAAAAAATGTTATTAATATTGGCTCTAAAGGAATGCACCAAGACAAAAGAGTAGGAAACTGAACACAGAGAGGCTAGAAATGCTTGAAGGTGGGACAGCAGGGCATGGGGAATACGTCTCTAGCTTTCAAGCTTGCTTCAGGACGAGATTCAGAAAAAAACCTCGTAGTAGTTATGCAAACAAAACCTTATGTATGGTGACAGGTCCATGTCTGCTGGACCTGAGATAGGAGAAACGTCGGAGCCTTAATGGTGCAGAAACATAGGTGATGGTTTCCATACTGTTTTGTCATGCTGTTTCCGTTCTTGTAATTGAAGTCTAATGTTAGAACTTCATGGGATTTCTTTGGTTTTACTCTTTAGTTTGCCTAGAACTGCAAATGGATTCGAGTATGATCATTCTGGGCCCTGTTCTTTGGAGGAAATGGGTCCAGAGCAGAAGTGTTTCATGCCCTGTTGAAGAGTTTGCTATGTGGTCAGTGTTTCTAGGATTTTCAGAAGAGTTACGTCCTGCAGTATGAGTCTTTTTTACTGTGTTCAGATGGAATAGTGAAAACCTTGCAGTGTCAAACAGGTGGACTCTGAAGTGTCCTACTCACATTAGCCATTCATTTTCTACTTTTAAGTAGCCCTATCTTTTTAATACCCTACAGGGACTAAAAGCATTGTTGGCGGGTTTATATGTATATCTTCATTCATGGTGATTTGCAGCATCTTAACCTTTCTTATGTTCTTTGTAACTTATTTTTAGCTGCAGTCTTTTCACAAGTTTGTTGAACCAAATTAAATTAATAGGTCCATAGTGAAAGTAATCCTAACTGTGTCCTGTATAATTGTAGGCTAATTTCTCTTTCTATACTGAAATGTACAGATGCTGCTATAGCTCTGTGAAAAAGAAGAACCGGAGGCCATGGAATGAAGAGATTAGAGGTGGTATAGGAATGAGCAGGAAATTTCTGTTAAGTAGCTGGGAAATCTTCCATGCATCTTATGCTGTTTGCTTGGTATAAAATAGGAAAAAAACCTTTATTTTAAGGATCCCTGAACTTCAGAGAACAGGAACAAAACCAGTACTCCATAGAATTACATTTCCCTTTTTTTATATGCATGTTTACTGTCAAGGTTACCACTTTCTCAAGCAATAGATTTGTTTTCATGATGCTGATTACAGGCTTTAAGGATGTTGGGGTTTTTTCCTACCTGTCCTTCATTACCTGGGTTTCTACACCTGTGGTGAAACCTAAATATTCTTTCTCCATCTGGATATTCAGGAGTTGTGAATTATTTTCCTCCTACTGCATTTTTTTTGTTGCTATTGTTGTTATTGAAGACCTGAATTTTCTTTCTCAAATGAGTACAACCATTTAAAGATACTGTCCAAGAGCACATAAGACATATTGTTAAAATTTTCATTCTCTGAAAGCTTTTGAGCAAAACCATGCTTTCAGTAAAACAGGGCATGTCTGGGCTGGGATAAGCTCTGTAATTATAGGATAACTTTGTGTTGAATATTACATTAAACCTGTATTTACTGTGCAACAGTGGATCAGCTAACAGATATCGTAGGAAAGAGCTTATCACCATGGTCTAGGGGATGAAGGAAGAGTGAGCCATGTGTTTCTTCTTTACCTGCGGATGAGAATCAGCTAACCAGACTGCTCTAGAGGAGTCACATTTTAGCCCAAGTGTAAATGGGGCAGATGTACTTTGACAAGACAGTTGGTACCACTTAAAAATAAAAATCACACTTCTCATATCTGAAAAAACCTAACCCAGAACCCTGAGTTTTGATGTGTGTGTACTCTTTAGGTCGGCTGATGGCCTGTGAATTGACTCTTGTTTGTCTCCTCGGAAAAATTAGACAATTGTACGTGACAGTTATGTAATTGACCTCTTTTCTCCAAATATATGGATTCTTTTATGTGGGCACAGGGCCTCGAGTATGGATTTGAATCTTTCAATATAGAAAACAAATTGTAATAATGAAGTTCAGTAGTATGGTTCTCCATAATTGTTCTGCTGGTGGAGGGAAGCCTGAAGTCTCTTGATTCTCCTATAGCAGTGGGATGAATAGTGAAAGTCTTGCAAGTGATTCATCATGAGCTTCTACAGGCTGAACTCCTTTGTTCTGAATTCTTAGCGCTCTTGAGACACCAGTGTTAAGTGTTTTTCTATTTTGACTCATGGTTTTTTTCAGTAAAAAACAGGAAACAGAATGCAGCCTATTTATTTTAGAAGGGTTTATTTTATTTTTAAATGTTTTCTTAAAACATTTTTATGGGAACAGTATTGGAGAATGTTTTCAAAAAAGGCAGAAAAATACTGAAGCTAACATTCTGGATGTGATTAGATAAATTAGGTTTCTGAGATGCTGGCTATAAATATGCAATTTATTTCACAGAAAGCAGACAGTAATAGCATTTAATGGTTCCTTTTCTAGTTCAGGTGATAAAGAAACATTTTACTGTAAGACCAAATACTGCTTCTGAAGTTAAAGACTGATAGCTATTAGCCTTCCTTAGGAATTCCTGTATTCTGTTACCATTTTCTGTCACTGTTAATTTTACGGAGTTTAAAAACAATGTGACAGAACTTGGTTTTAAATCTTTGGACACCAGATATTACATTAAAATGGCTATTTAAATGCTGTGAGATCTGGGAATATGTGTAGCAAATTCCCCAAAGATCTTTAAACATAAAACTCAAGTACCATCGTGTACTGACTGTTCTGAGTGGTAGGCTTAACTGTGAGAGTTCTTCAAACTAGGGATTGCTGGGTTGAAGTTTAAGAGAATTCTGTGGAAATATCAGATTCCTCAATGATACTAAATAAATTTCAAGTCTCTCTCGCAGGTTTTAAATGTTTATGACAACAAGTCTTTTTTTCTGGAGTATCTCAGTATTAATAAATTGGGAATGGCAGAAAATGATAAATCAGAAATGACAAATCCTGACGTTGCCAAGGCAGTCATAAACTTCCTGCCTGAAAATCAGCATCTACCAAGGGAAGCTATCAAAGGCTAAAATGGGATAATATTTTAGTTGCCATTAAAAGCCAAAGAGTTTTGGAAGGCTAATAACCTTGAAAATTCTGCATTTCACATTTTGGCTGAAAATGAAGTTTGTGCTTTTCAGGACGGCTGACACTGAAACAGAGAAGCACATTGGCATGGCAGAACCTGACCTTTGATGAGAGACTCTGACAAAAGAAGGGATAGAGCATATTTCTAGTGGAAACTGTAAGGGAAGAAGTAGATCTTGGGTTGGAATTTCAGACCTGTGTATCCTACTCCACTGATAGTTATTTTGTACTGTGAGATTTACTTGAGTTGTAGATGCAAAAAATTCTTATTTTGAACACAGAAATTTTTGTTGCTGACCCACTGCATTCTTTTTCATATTGAAATTACCCAGTTGTGTGTATGTACCAGCATCCTGTGAAGCTGTATTAATAGAATCTGTCTGAGAACCATATGCTGTGTTTCAAACTGTTTTGTTTTTTGGTTTGGTTTTTTTTTTTTTTTTTTTGGTGGGAATATAAATGGCTAGAGACCTTATAAAATATGTGTGAAAATCAGGAAAATAAATACTGTCTAAATTTCAGGGGCCATTCTGAAGTGTATTTATTCAAAACTATGTATTATTTGTACCATGAACACTAAAAGGATTTGGGGTTTTTTTAATATGTAAGTATTAAATGTATGAAAAGGAAAGGTGCAGGCAGCAAAATGGGAAGCAGAAAGATGACTTTTTTTTTTTTTTTGAAAAATCACAGAATTCATAAATGGAGGACCTTTCAGTGGCTTGCATGCATTCATATTTGAAATGTAAAGAAAAGACTTTTCAACTGACACTTTTTTTTAATGTCAACAATGTCAATTGTTTAAAATTATAAATGCTAAACAGTAAGTGTGTAAAAATTTCCAGTGCTTTCTGAACCTAACAAATTTAGCTTTCTTGAAATAAGAGATTTATTTCTATCCTGTAATACTTTTCTTAAGTGCAAAAAGAACAGATGGATATTGCCATGCAGTTAGAAATGCTTTGTGTATGACAGTACTAAACTGTTCTTTGAAATTCCAGTATTAAGTATCAGCTTCTCAGGCAAAGAAGTTTTACTGTAAGTTATAGAACATGAACCAGTGTTTCAGCAAGATTTTTTTAAGATACTCAATGCATTATTGATATGAATCATTAATAGTTTAGTTTTTGAAAATCTCAGGAATGTACTGAACCCAGAATCTATTGTAAAAACATAAAAGAAAAAACGAACAAGCAGAACCCAAGAAACACTTTAAAAAAATGAAACATAATCAAATAAGATTATTAAAAACTGTGATCAGTGTTCTGATATGTCATTGCTATCCAGGGATTTCGCTTTGTAAAATCCTTCTGTGACTCTGATGCTGTTAGGTTGCTGCTTTGGTTTGTTTTATCTGTGCAGAGAAAATTAATACTTTGCTCTTGAGATTATTTGTTGTGTGGGTGAACTTTGTGTCTTTCCAATCTGCAGTATTTCTTACAGCATCACCTAATCTGCACCTGTAGTTGCGGTGTTGTGCTCAAAGCTACGGAGTCGTTCAGTTGTGCAGCATCCGAATTGTATCCCAAATGCTGGCCAGACATGTTACAAACAATATCTAGTAAACCCATGAAAGCTGCCGAGCATCTGAAATGCATTTTGGCTTCATAATATGCCTAAAGGTCTTCTTTTCAGTCAGCAGCAGTCTCTGAGGTCTCTGCTTCCGAAAGCAATTTGAAGCCAAAGGAATTCTGCTCTTGCAATCACGTCTCTTGTACCTGAGGGAGGCAAAAGCTGACTGCCTCTGTAAATCACATTGGTTCTCCTGCACTTGGTGTTTGCTCTTGTTCTTCTTTTTTTCCTTGACAAATGCTACTTTGATAAATTCAGTTTGGCAGGCTTGCTTGAGGAAGAGGCTTTGTATTTATCACTCCTTTATATACATGATTTATTTTTCTCAAAATCAACTGCTGGCGTCATTCCCAGCCTCCTCTCTAACTCTATAAAATTACTCGTGGTAATATACATCAGTTTTAACTGTTTTTGAGAGTTAATGCTGGGTTCCAATTTTATAAGCAGCTATCTTTAAGGAAACTGATTTTTCAAAAGGTGTTGAAACTAGAAGTGGTTAGTAACGCTGCAGTGTGTGTGTGTTGGAGCACAGCTGGTCTGCCTGTGTCTGATTTTGGTGCCCCAGTATAAGAAAGACATTGACAAACTGGGCAGAGCCCAGACGGCTTTCCAGGTGATTGCCTGGAGCGTGAGGAGGGGACTGGAAGAACTGTGCTCCTTCATTCTGCAGAGGATGCTAAAGGAGGTCATGGGATGCCTAGTGAGCATCTCTATGCACTTTCTGCTACCTAGTGGGAGATTTTGAAGAAAGTGGAACTGGACTCCTCCCAGACATACATAACAAAAGGATCAGAGACATCAGGCAAATTGCAAGGAGAGCAATTCCAATCAAGTGTAAGAAATTTCACAGCAAAGATGATGAGACAGCTTTCTGGGGGCCTAGAAAGCAGGGCATATTTGCAGATTTTTAAGAACACACTCATTAGAGTGAAAAAAAATTTAGGAATTTCTGTAATCAACCTCAAGTAGCAATTTTACATTAGAATTTAGTTTCTTTACAATTTATTTTAACTGATAATTTCAATTGATCTGTGGGGATCTTTAACAAAGGTGTGTGGATGGCTTCTAGTTGCAGTACCTATTCTATATTTAGTGGCTAAAAGTGCTTATTAGTTCTGTGATTCATATATCCTTTTAATTTTTTTTCCATGAACAAGTAGCCTTAGAAGGGCTTTTTAATTACACTGTAGAATCCATTTTGCTCTCCTTTTGTTTTAAGAAAAAAGTTAGTAAGATTTTTTTTATTAAACTAGTCTAGTAGCTCTGGAAGAGATTATTTTCTGTGGCTGTTTATTTTCAGTTAGGGTTATTAAGATATTCTTTAAAAAAAAAAAGTACCATGGGAGTCCATTTGTATACTTTCAAGGAAAAAATTAAATCATACTCAAAGCAAGAGAGTGTGTCTGAAAATATTTTTATATTATCTACTAATAAGGATATGGGTCATGTGTTAAAAATTTGTGGATATATTCCAGATATGCAGGAATTCCCATTCTGAGGAAAAGTAGTGGTAAGGGATTAAACTTCAATATTGAGTGAATGCGATTATACTGAGGAATAGAGATAAAAAAAAACAGTTGAAGGAGATGTTTTAATCATTTTAAAATGTGAGCATACAATTGTATTCCCAGACTTTTCTGTTTTTCCTTTTTAATTCTCAACACATACATGGTCTTTCAGTCCACAGGAATAAAAGATAATTTATGGCCTTCATATGAATGCTTCATTATACTTAGAGGTTCCATTACATTTCTGTGCCAGACCACAGAAGACAAATACGTAACATTAAAAAAAGAGACATCAAGTCTCATCCCCAGTTGATGTGTACAGTGTCTTGTCATTCAGCTAAATGAAACAGCACTGATGTCAGAAATTGTTGGGTTTTTTTCACTTCATTCATCAGGTGGAAAGAAATGTCAGAGTCAGATTTGTGTCCATGATACAATATAGATCCCTTCTGGTATTTCTGAACCCCACTATGTCTTGATTGTCTTTTGGGTTCTGCACAGCGGTCTTAAGTGGAACTAGGTTTTAGAAATAGGGTTAGGTCCAGGAAATTTATAGTTCAAGATCAAAAACTTACTAGGCAATGTAAGCCTGCAAAAACAAAAAAAGCTCCTTCCAGTGTTTCAGAATAAGTCATCACTTCTGATTGGTTGAAGAATGACGAGATTTTTGACAGCCTTTGGATGCTGAGTTCTTCAACATTTCAAAGATGCCTTTCAGATTAACTTCAAATACCTTTTGAATCTAGAGGGTGTGATAAGTAGAGAAAAGAGTAGGGGTCTTCTTATGGTGATCTGTCAATGAGTGCTTCATCATCCAGATTAGTAACCCACCCAAATTTTATCCAAATTTTTTGCTTTCTACATTTATACATAACTGCTGTGCTAGTTAAGGCTTTGTCCCAATGGCAACTGACAGTCAATGTCTGGAAATGTGATATTTGCATGCAGTTAGGTGAGAGTCATCCATTTTTCTTATGAAATTGAAAATCCTTCAGATATTGTCTATTTGTGTAAAATGTTGTCAGTGTTTTCCTCGCAGTTGTTCAGAGTGGAAGCTACTCTCATAATACCGTAATTGTCTGATTTGTTTCTGTAGCAAGGACTCAGTCATCCATGCCATAGCCTCTCTGCTGGTCACTCTGTTTCTTCTCACAATCATATAAATGAAACCCAGGCTTGTCCCCTGCCAGCTTGACTGACCTCTCCTCCTGTGAGTATCAGAGCTGGTTAGGATCATGTGTGCAATGGCACTGGATCTAGGTCACTTCTACCCTTCTGCAATGTCTGTGAAGGAAGCATGTACATCTAATGCCACGGGACATCTTGCTTCTAGCAGAATTACAGCACAGTACCTCAATTCAAAACTTACATGGGAGCCCCAAATCCTACCAGCCTTGCTTCTCGAACGGTTATTGTTAATAATAATATCAGAACTTGATTTAGAACAATAAAACATTTAACAGAATTATTTTTAACAATCTCTTCTTACAGCTGAAGCACTTAGGATCTCAACATTTGACATGCTACTATTAAACAAGGCACCATCTGCTGCCATGCTGGTGTGAATTCTTTACAAATCATTTACAGTTAAGCAAAACGAAACGAAAACTCACAGCAAGACCCCCTGTGTTGTACTGGGAGCCCAGCACTGTGCCTTGGGCTCTAGCTGTGGCTCATCAGTGCTGAGTGGAGGGAAATGATCAGCTCCCAGGAAGCTACTGACTGTCCTTGCTGTAGGTCCCACTGCTTGGTCATGGTCAGCGTGGTGTCCAGCAAGTCCTTCTCTGCAAAGTTTCTTTCCAGTCACTTAGCCACCAAAAGTCATGTGCTTCCAGCCCCTTTCCGTGTGGGACTCCCACTTGGATACTGTTGGACTTTGCCTGCTCTCCCTTTGGTACCTCCAGAGGCTGAGGCCTGTGTAGCCACAAGGGTTTGGAGGAGATAGTCTCTTTCCTCTCACCTCTGATGCTTTCCAGGTTGCTGAGTTCCTCTGTGGCATGAGTGGTCCACCAGCACAGACATGCTGCACCTTGCCTGCTGTCCTTGCCTCCTAGGAGGCTGGGACTGATGCTGGTATTTCATGTGAGTTTGAAGAAATGTTAAAAGATATGTTTAAGACCCGGGACAGGCATTAGCCAATGTTCTCACATCCTCTTGCACTTGTTTTTGACTTCATGTTAAACTTTTTGGTTTTTTCCTAAACAATAATTGTGAACGCATCTTTGTAAAATTTGACAACTTTTTTGATTTCAGGGCTCTCTTTGTCAGTATGTGAAATTTTTTAGATACAGTGATTCTTAATTTTCTGACTTGAACTGAAATTTCACAGATGTCACATACTAAATTTTACTCCTTTTCTGTGCGACTAGAAACACTGTTAGTCACAATGCTGGCTACTGTGCAGTCCAAGGTTTCTGAATTTAGACTCCTTTCTCAGGAGGATAAGTAACAGAGAGGAAATGTCGCTTATTCCACCATAGTACAGAAATCCTTTGGCTATGAGCTGAGGGGAGATCTACTATGGCTTCAAAATAAGCTTTCCCATTCATGTAGAATTAAACATCAGCAAATAGTAAATAAGCTGAATATATATTAAAGCCTCTTCTCCTGTGGCATCTGACTGAAATTAGGTTCTTCTAAATCCATTTGCTAGGGTAGCCTGCAGCTATGAAGAAAAATTAAAGTTCTTTAATGTTATTTGATGAGAAATTCATGCCTTTAATTCCAGAAAGTGGAATAGCTGACCTCTCTGAGGAGGTCAACAAATACATAATGCCAAATAATAAATCATATCAAGGATGATAATTGCTATCAGCTCCCATTTATAAGAATACGTGCTCCCTAACATCATTAGAAATTTTTGAATTAGAAATACCTTTCCAGTAAAGAGATGCATGGGGCATTTTATTTCTGTGCATGAGAAATTAATTGGGTAATTTTACAATGGCATATAGAGATTGTTGATTCCAATGTAAGCTAAGGAATCTTGGCTTTTGTAGCTCAGTTGTAGTGGTTAATATACCCAAAATTCCAACTACCCATTTTTGCCCTCCTCTTAATTCTGGTAGTCCTATGTGTGGATATCCACATTTCTGAGTGCACAGCCTGCTTCTGAGAAGGTTCTGCACTCCTGAGAGACTCTTTGGCCTATTTTCCAGTCAGTATTCTTTTGGAAACCTGAGTTCAAGTACATTCCTTTAAAAATATTGAACAAAAAAATTAAGAAATCTTGCCTTATACAACAACATAAGGAAAGCAACGCTTCAGGCAAAGTAGGACAATAGGAAAAGACCAGCTCTTTTCTAGGAGGTTTGAGCCATGCAGACATCACATTTGTTATCTTACAATCAACATGATGTGAATAGAAGTCATGCTCATTAATTCAGTCAGTCCATCTAAGCAAAGCTTGTACTGTTTGAAGTTAGCTGTTCCATTTGTTTGAATACTTCAGTGCTCTTCATATTACTGAAAATGTCACGTTTTTCCAACAACAGATCCTAATGGCCAGCATATCAGCCTTCAAGTGTATTAACTGCTGTTTTTCTTTCCATCAGCCTATTGTGGTACTTGCTTTCAGGCATTGTTAGGATGTCAATAATACTCCTTGTATGTTTTCCAAATGCGAAGGAAAGTACATGTTCAAAAAGCATCGAAATGCAGTATTTAAAAGTTCCCCCAAAATGAGAGTCAGAGGAACTTCATGGTTAAAATCTGAACTGTTTTTATATGATTGCCTTTAATTTGAATCATCTGTAGGGATAATTCCTGTACATTAGGGTGAAGGCACCCTTATCTTCCTTTCATGGAGACATTGCCCAGAAGATAGTGTTACTCAATTATGACATTTAAAATACAGATGAGTAATTTTTTTCTTAAAACCTGGTGTTCAAAGCATTCAAGAATTCAGAACAAGTTAGGCAAGGAAAGGCGTTGTACGTAATTGGAAAATGAATCTTCAGACTTAGCAGATGAGAATTCAGGGTAAAAGGAAATGGCACTCCAGATCACTTTCTTTCTTTTCTCCTCACCAAAGGTACATAAATAAAGTTGCAGGAGTAACACAATTCTTCCCCTTTGCTGCATAAAGGGGAAGTGGAAGAAGTACAGAAATTGTCTTTATGTAACTTGTTCTATGGAAAGAGTAGCTTGAAGCTCGCCAGCTGTAAGATGAAGTATAGGAAGTTATTGCCTGCTCAGCAAACATGTAGAAGTGATGTGAGACAGAAAATTAAATGTACTTGATGCTTACAGTGACTTTATCTCTTCATGTCACCAACTGATGACTCATCAAATTTATGGTTGTTGGGTTTTTCATTATTGTTGTTGTATTTCCATTTCTTCTTTTCCATTACATAAAAAAAAAGAAAAGCAAGAAAATTTGTTTGTTTTGTTCTAGGAATTGACTTATTCTGAAGGTAGGCAGTTGAAAAAGTGTGAAAAATAAAAGCACATGTTAATTTCTGTGTGTTAGCCTTGAATAATTGTGTTCCCTTAAGATGTGACTGAATTTAGATGAGTGAATGTTACAATAAATAAAGCAAATATACTTTAAGTGCTCTTCTTACATGTGAATGCCTTTTTTTTTTCCCCTGAACGTTTTCCTGAATGTGCTGGTATTGCAGATGAACTAAACTGGCGCATAGCTTCATCACAATGTGCTGATGGTAGCAATTTTAACATCTGAAATGTATAGTCAAACATGTTCCCCATTTTTCCTGATGGACATCTGTCTCTAGGCTGCGTGTACTCAAGGAGAGTGGTTGACAGGGGTTGCTGGACACATCAGTAAGATCAGTAAGCATCCAACATAGTCTTACCACTTGACAGTGCAATTACCTGCAGCCGTGTTCAGTCTTTTCATTAGACCTTTCTGTTTCATGGTTTTAACATTTATTCACACAGGAGAAAGGACGACTCTTCCACTCTTTAGAACAAGCTTTGACTTGTATGTCCTTAAGTACCCCAAATATGCAGCTTTTTTCAGTAAGTCATGGTTCTGCCTTTTTGGGTGAAGGAGTAAGGGGATGGTGCATGGCTGGAAACCTAACATTTACCTTAAATCATAGGACTTTGTGTATTTCCCCAACCCCTCTTCCCTGCAAGAAAAACTTACTGGGGGGAGAACATATAATCTGTTGGAAAAATTCGAGTTATAGGTCAACTTTCTTAAAGGATTTTCTGAAATGAAAGAATGTAGGAAATATAAAAGAATGGCTGATCTTAGCTAAGAAAAGAATTTTAGTGATGATGTTATGTATAGTGATCCTATTACATCTTGATAGTTTCATGTAATTCTTACATTTTGCATTGTAAGAGCAAGTGACTAAGCTTTTCCTTGGTAGTGGTGAATAGGAAAAAGATTAGTTGCTCATACTAAGGTGTTGGTGAATAGCAGTTTGTGATTTGATTAAGTCTTCCTTCAGCTGTTGATTTTGCAAGCTGAAAAAACTTAGTCTATCTAGGGTATTTTATTTTTCTTTCCTGTACAAAAGCCATTTCGGTTGCACTTCTAAGCTACCTTTTCTAGTTCCACTGTGTCATCTTTGGGATGAGAGACTGGAATTGAGGACACTGATCCAAGTACAGCATATTTTGGATATATTTGCTGGCCTCCTGCTGTCAGTAACTAAACTCTTGTTGGAGCTAAACTTTATATCTTGTTAGCTCGCTTGGTTTGTAGATTTGATTACCCTGTGCTGGGACCCTTCCTAACTGAATTTCTAACATCTTCTTTTCAGTGACAGATGAGGGACAAGAAGGGAAAGGAGAAAAAGGGTAGACATGCATTTCAGCTTAGTGCAGTCATACTGAAGTATTCAGGGAGTTTCTTTGCAACATGTAAGGTTAAAGTTTATTTGGAAAATAGCAATTGCAATTGTGAGCCGATTAGTCTCAAAACAAAAAGGGATTGGGGGTGTTCCTCTGATTCTGATTTTTAAATCTTACTGAAAATAGAAGCAGCGTGGTGCTTTGTATCACACAGAAGTTTTAATTATCTTTTTCTATATCTGTTCCAAAAAGATTCCGGGCATTGTTGAATATTTCCAGGGGGTAACATGAAAAAGAAAAGGATAGGAGGAGCGATGCCCTGCTCAGCAAGTTTCTGCCAGGAAGGCCTGCCACACCACACTAAGCAGTTTTGTGTGGAGGTCTGTCTAAGTGTAAACCTTAGCTGTTTTCTGAGAAATTGGTGTTGCAGGCTGTCATTTTAGCTGGAAAGTGGCAATAAAGAACACCGAGAGTAAGTAAAAGATTAGTATGATTGTCTTTATCACTGATTTTGAGCAGCAGAGGAATTTTCTTCTGGGTTTGTAGGATGGATATTTAAAGGAAAATTTATGTACTGATGTTCTTAGTATTTCTGGTAGTGAACTTGTTGGGTTTTCTTTCCATAAACTTTTATGAGTAAATAGGTCATTTATAATCACAAGTATTAATGAATCAATAAATGCCTCTTTGTGAATTCAGCGTGCAGATCTAAGCATAGAATTGCAGTAATTTATGCTGTTACTATAAAAGTAGTCATATAATAGTCAACACAGCTCTGGCCTCAACTATGGAAATCAGGCTTATTAAGTCCTTTGTGATGATCCTGCATAAAATTTTACTGCATAAGATCTTGGCAATGCTTCGTCAAACTTATTTTTCAAATGTCCCCAACTGCTGTGTTTTTACAAGCATTTCCCATGACTGAGATCACTGCAAACACTTTTATTATTTTCTGTGGGATAGGATGCACAGAGAGAAAGGCAAAAAAAGCTTTTTAATTTTGTTAATTCTTCTCCAGAGCAGGAGACTGCCATTCCAATTTTCCTGTTTCCTGGACTGGGACTTTCCACATTACTCTCATTGGTTCCCAGTGCCTGATTCTTTCTACCTTGCTCCCTCCCTTGCTGTTAAAAACTGAAAGTGGGATTATTTTTTAAAATTTATTTTCTGTTGACTAATTAAGTTTATGGTGGTGTCTGCCTCAGTGTATGCCTGGGGAACCTTTGCAGGTGGTACAGGTAGAAGGCCTAGAAGTTCTTCCTGGAGCAGCTGCTGCTTCAACAACTTCACTGTTCCCCTCACTGCCTTGTTCTCACCAAACCTCCAGGCTCTTTCCTTGGCCTTGTGGTCCTGGCTTATTAGCTGCCTGGGTCCTTACAGATGAGATCTGGGAATCAGACCTTGGGTGCCTTATTTATGCAGTTTCTTAGATCTGTTTAGTGCTTTAATAATTTAAAAACTTCTCCGAATTTGTAATTTCTGAAGCAATTTAGGTGATCTCAAATGATCCAATATGCTGCCACACTGAGAACATTATATACATACCATACTCCGGAAAGAGTGTGCATCTTTAAAAAAAGGGGATTTATTTTATTTTTCATTAGTGACAAACTAATTTCTGGGAGACCATATGTTCCCCACTCACTAGTACCAGCTAAATTTTTCCTTCTGGTTCATTCTTTGTTAATTGTCATAGTTAGGCACTCTGTGGTTCTAGAGACTATTATTTTGCACATAATTGCATGAAATGAGCTGAATAGTTGATGTGTTTATATATGAGTCTGTCTGTGTCAGTGTTCATAATATACCATATATGATATGTGTATAAATTGAAAAATAGTCCTGTTTTACGACAAAGTGAATTTGTCATACCCAAGACAAATACCGTACAGGTTAATGTTTTTGAGATGAAGTAGTATATTCAGCAAGGATGAAATACTCTAAATGGTTTATTCCCACTTGTGTTGAACTTAAAAGCAGTTAAAATTCCTGGCTTTTCACAATATCCCTGGACATACACAGCCAGTCATCACATCCTGAAGCATGGAGTCTTTATTATGAAATGGGCTTTGAGCCTTGTGTCAGCACCCTAATTCTCCTGTGAATTGCTGGATAATTATTTTCATTTTCAGTCACCTCACAAATGCCATTTGACCAATGAAATATATTAAAAAGTTAACTTGTGGTTGGCTATATCTTCTCAAAGGAAATAGTAATGACTGTTCTGGGTACCCTTTAGTCTTTTTACATAAATCTTCTCTGGTACATAAGAAGTGTTGCAGGGAAATAAACCCAGATCATATTTTCTAATGTAGTACTAGGCCAGCATTTCTAGGAGTAGAAGGACAAAATTATGTTGATTATTTTTCTCTCATGCTCTAAGAAAAGCACCTAGTCAAACACTTACTTTGACAAATGTAATATTTTCACTGGTGTGTGAACTTGCATAATTCTGTGGCTTCTGCTTGGACAGTTACTCATCTCTTGAAGGTGAATAAAAATAGCCCAAGTAATGTGTTTCACAAAACCTTTTACATAACCCAGCCAACTTTCTAGAGTCCTCTTTTTCAACTACAGAAATTCTCACTAAAATTTATTTACTAGCTTGCTTTCTGTAACATAGTATCACTCCCAACACTTCATAGTCTCATTAAACTTGGCATAAAATTAAAAAAACATGTTACACAGCAGCAGGAAGAACTACGAGTAATTGCAAGCAGGAGATTTGGGGGGCTGGGGAGGTAAGGACTTGTTTCTGAAGTTCATTTAGTCAGTAAAAAAATCCGCAGCATCTTACCAGAAGTAATATTTAGTGCAAATTCAAACTAAGAAAAATCAGAAACAATGTTGAATTCAAACCAAATAAACCAAGATAATGGAAACACATCTACTCTACTCTTCAGAAAAGTAAGTGGTTATTTTGTGTGTCAGACACAATAAATTGTTTATATTTGTGAAACATTTATAGCTATATTTTGATACAATGTCATTTTTAGGGCATTCAAAAAATCAGATGAGGAGAATACTTATTTTTCAGCACTGACTGTATTTTTAGAATTTTTCTTATGCTTAAATAAATAGTTCTTTCCTTCAGTACGGAGAAATTCTTTTCTACAGCTTAAGATTCAGAAGTTAGTAAAAACCGTGTTCACAGAATTCTCCCTCAGAAACAATCCTGGTCATGAGCTATGGTATTGCAAGGGATAAAGTAGCTTTTTATTGACTGTTCTGTCCCCAAAACTGATAGACCAGTGGTACAAGGGAAGCTTCAGTAGAGTACCCGTTGATAAGGGATGCCAGATCAGTCTCCCAGGTATCTCAGGAGAACTAACAGAAAATGCAGGATTGTGTTCAGAGCTGGGAATTACAGGGTTGGGGGGGATACAAGTGTGCAGGCATTGCTGGTCCAGCAGGAACCCTGGAGACTGGAGATTTTGCCTACTTGCTTTTCGGTTCATATAAAAGACTTTTTGATGTCTGAAGTAGCTCCAAAGCTACAGTGAAGTCCTCTACCTTCTTGATCGGCAAAGACTTTTCTAAGTCTCTCTTCCCTTTGTTTCAGGCCACTGGAGAAGGCTTTTCCACATTCACAGCTGTGCGTTAGTGCAGCAGAGACCACAAGGCAACAAGAGCTTCCTTTTATTGACAGAGTGCTGGTTGGTCCATGGCTTTTTTGTCAGAAGGGTTAGACTTGTCCTCAAGGTCTGCTGAACGTGGTTAGGCCAGCAAAACTTTACAGCTGCTCTGAAACACAATGCCTGATCCAGTGTGGGCTTGCAGGGTGGGCACTGTGCTGTGGGGAGTGCTTGGGCACATGCAAAGGTCATTGTGCTACCTGGAAGCTGTAAGTAGTGCTGGTACAAGAGTGGTGAATAAGGTAAGGTGGAGGTTTCATTCTGTGAGGGTTTCACGGTGTGTTTCACAGCCACTTTACACTGAGATTATGAACAGGTTTTTTTCCATTTCTAACAGTAATGCATTCCTGACGTCCTCAGGAGAGTTTTTAAGTTAAATTAAAAGATTAACATGTCTTGTAGAAGTTTTACTCTTCAAAGTCTTCCTTCTATCATCTTGTTAGTATTGCACTTACAAAAGTGAGAGAGAATCTGGATATATTGTTAGCTGGATGATTTGTATAGTAGTGTTATTTTCATACAGCTGTAATCGCTGTAGGGTGGTTTTCTCCCTTCAGTCACCCTATTTCAGTGTTTCTAGGTATCAGACATACGAGAGAAGGAGGTATGTTAATCTTTCCCGTGCAAAGATGCATTCTTGCTTATTCTCTTATTGTCTGTTGGAACAGCAAAGATATGATCTATCATTCAGTGATACACTCACTACTTTGGGGATTAAGACTTGTGTAGCTTTGAAGCATGGAACATTATTAAGACAGTGTGTTTCTGTTTTTTCTTAGAGTTGGGTGCTGCTAATGACTGCTAAGGTTTGAGGAATTTGAATGGTTCTTACATTTTAATTGCTACTTGGATGTTGCACATGCATGGTGCTATTTTGTATGAAAGCTTTAGTGGCTGGTTTAATATTGCCAGTGCAGTTACTGCAGCAATCTGGAATATTTATGTCTTGGCAACAATAGCAATTAGCAAATCCCAGTGTTCAGATTTCGAGAATATGAACGTAGTAGCTTGTGCTAGTGACCAGAACAGGAGCTTAATGGAAAAAGCATTAATTTTATTTTATTAGTGCATATTAATAGCGTGATTATTATTCAGTAAAGCCACAGCTGCTTTAAAAGTTGGCCAGTGTAAATGTCAGTTATGCTTTGAACTAACATGGTTTTGTTTTCGCTTTGGCTCAAATGTTAAACATTTTTTACTGAACCCATGACTGCAGGAAAGTTGTTTGGCAGAAGATAACAGTGAAAGATTTGAAAAGCAAATAGGTGTCTGAAATGTCAGATACTGAAATTGTGAAAACTGTGTTTAATTTTGATCACATGTTTAATCAAAACAAGGTGGAGGATTAAAAATAATGTGATAGAAGTGGGCAGTGTAATGAATAGCTGCAATATTTGCATGTAATAGATTTCAAAATATTTGAGAAGGCAATGTAAGTCAACAGAAAATAGAATTTAATTTGATTTTCATTGAATGCTGCTTCTTTGATCAAAACTTTTCATAGTTCATGGATTAAAGACAGCTATGTCTTCATTTTCCATGATGAAAAGAAATGATTTCTCCCCTGGTGTCGGAGATCACAAGAATTAATTTTCGCCTCTTTTTTTTCGGTAGAATGCACAAAATGAGAAGTTGGAATGTCTGGTTTTAGTAAAGAATTTGGATGAGCCAATCTGATCTTGTTTTTCTTTCAAAGTTTTCATTTTGTTGAGAGATGGAAGTAGGTATATAAAAGAGTTGAACTGGTCAGAAGGTTGGAAGGAAATAAAACCTAAAATCCTTTTTCTTTTTTTTTTCTTGCTTAGTAAAGATCTTGTATGTTTGAAAGCTAGAGTGCTTTGTTCCAGCCATCAGCCAGCCTTACAGAGATACTACTGCTTGCTTCTTGTAACCAAACATGTTTATCAGAAAGTGAGATGCACTTCGTTGTCTAGACTTAGGGGTTTTTTCAGTTAAACTCTAATGCATAGTTTTCAGTAAAATCTCCTGGTTTATTATGGATACAACAAATAATTACAGACTCTTAAATATGTATTCTTTGGAAGATTAATTTCCGGAGTCTGGAATTATTTATTTGTATGTTCATGAATTCTCTTAAACTCTGCCCTTACGGAGAAGGATTAAAGATAACTAGCTAT
This sequence comes from Falcunculus frontatus, assembly GCA_013398115.1. NCBI lineage: Eukaryota > Metazoa > Chordata > Aves > Passeriformes > Falcunculus > Falcunculus frontatus. Next base: position 1,379,703 of record VZRV01008493.1, on the reverse strand, counting down.
TAATATCACTGTAAAGAACTGTATTAGTGAATTTGTTCCTAATTAGGATTCACTCTTTACTGCAGTCCAGCGAAGAGAAATACAGATTCTTATGCTCTGCAGTTCTCTCTTTCGTTCCATCAATAAAAGCTGTCAGCATGAATGAACATGTTCTGTGTCTCTACAACATCTTGGCTCATGGATTCCCCTTTTTATTGCTTCCTTTATATCATCATGATACATTCTTTATTCTCTTTCTCTTTTTTGAGATAACAGTGCCACCCTTTCAAATTATACTTGCTGGTAGTAAGGAATGTAGTTTCATCTGCAGAATCAGATTCTGGTGTCAGTGAATAGAAATAGGTTGATTTAATTAAGAAGAAAACTAAAACTTTATTTCATTATCTGTAATGTGGGAAAGTGAGGCGGGTATAGAGAAATAGTAGCTTCAGAAAGTCTGACTGAGTTTGACACAACCTCTGTATCCCTTTATTATCTTGCTGTATTACTGACTTGTACAGCATGGAAACTAGAAGAACCAAACCAGACACTAACAAAACAGAAGAATATTGGGAGATCAATAGAAAATATAAAAATTATGGGGATAGAGACTTCTGCAGCCTGATACTTTGCTGTCGTCTTCCCTCAAAGTATGGTGATTTTGACGTGGGTAATCCTGTGAAAGCTGAAGCCTAAAATTTTTCTCAAAAATGATCAGAAAACTTTTGTCTTTGAACACCAAAGATAATATGGCTCAGCTGCTAAGACTGGTTGCTCTGCTGCTTTGCTGTCACTTCATGTAACTTCTTCTTAGCCTTATCCATATCCATCCTCTGTAACAGTTTTCATAAACTTTGTTCCTGTGTGAACTACAACTCTTAGGCAGGGGAATATTTAATCTTTCAATTAATGTGTATATCTATTTTGGATTTCTTAAAAAAAAAAGTGATCTTTCTTCTTCAAGTTTGGGTTCTCAGACAAGTGGTTTGAATAACTTCTTAATCAGATATGAGTAATGTTTGAATGCAAGCAAAATCTAAGACCCAAGTAGTGCTGGATGTACTGATCAGTGTCTGTGAGAACATCATTTAGTGGTCATGAATGGTTTGACGTGTTCAGAATTGCCATGGAGACTTTTAGTCTTCTATAACCTAATATGTTACACCTGGCTCTTGAAAACGTAATTTCCACAATAGCTTACAATAGATGTTATCTAAAAAATAACTCCCCAGTATGTCGTTAGATGTAGGGAATTTTGAGTGTTTTGTTTTGTTGTTGGCTGTTGTCTTTTTTTTTTTTTTAAATAAATGTTCCAGTGCATGTGTTGCAAGGAAATGTCAATGAAAAGGTTATCTGAATTTTAGAACATCTACACTTGGTACTTGAGAGTAAGTGTTTTATTTACCCTACTGTAGAGAGGACCTATTAGCCAACAAGATTAGCCAAAACCATTCCTCTCTGCAGTACTATAGCAGAATAATTGTAAAATGTAGCACACATTTTGCATTTAAGAAATGTAACCCTTGTTCCAGAGCATAGAATGTAAATGAATGAGAAATAAATAGTAAAGAGAAAAACAGTGCCACATAAAGATGGAGCTCATTGCCTGAGTTAACACAGCAGTTACTTCAATAGCAGAGCTGGAAATTAGAATCCACTGGGCAGACTCCTATTTTCTGTGATCTCCTTTAAGATAACCTGTGGAGTATGTGAATAGGTTGCAACGATATTCAAAGCAACTGTGGTTTTATTTTTCTGTTTAAAAAAATGTATTATTTCCACTTCTGTAATACGTCTGAAGGCATGGGAGCGTGTTCAAGGACTTAATGGCTTTGGTTTTGCAGTATTATCATGTTGTTTTTACACTTCGTTATATGGATGAGGAGGAAATATTTGATCTTAAAAATACTTTAGAAAGTATCAAGAGCGACAAAACTGTCTGCTGTAAGCATGGGGAGGGGAATCATCAGTGGACCCATTTTTTTTGGTAATGGTTTTATCAGTGCAAAAAGGCCACTATTGTGACTGTTAGGCTAAAAATATAGTTCAGCCCTTGGGTTTTACTAACGTAGAGGAAAGAAAAAACAAAGTACAGTGGTCACCAGGTTACCTGGATATATTACAAATATTTGATAGCAGATGTAAAATAGAATATAGTAGTGCATATATGCATATAACAACAGTTGCATAAAAATGCATATAAAAAAGACAGATGAGGAAAATCTAAGGATTTAACAATGTTCATGGTGTTTTGAGAAGCTGCTTTTGTTATAACTGAATAGATGTTAGGAATAGTACAAATAGCTATGATCCTTGCTTGTACATTAAGGCTGAGGGGTTTTATCTCCTGACATTTTCTTTAGTACTTTTAGTTAAGAAGGTGGTTGCTGTGCGTCACAATCACAGTCCACATATATTAAATAGCAATATTTAATATGTAGTACTAATGTTGTACCAATAAAATGTTAGCTGGTAGTAATTTAAATGTCCAAAATTATATCTCTAGAATAGAAATCTTATTTGTAGAATCAGAGAAGGGTTTGGGTCGGAAGACACCTTTAAGATCATCTAGTTCCAATTCCCTTGCTGTGGCAGGGACACCTCCCACTAGACAAGGTTGCTCGCAGCCACATCCACCCTGGCCTTTAACGTGACCAGAGATGGGGCATCTGCAATTTCCCAGGACGGCAATCTGTTCCAGGTTTCACTACCTTCACAGTGAAGAATTTCTTCCTAACATCTTATATAAACCTGCTCTCTTTCAATCTGTACCCATTACACCTTTTCCTGTCACTACAATTCCTGATCAAGAGTCCCTCTCCAGCTTCCCTGCAGGCCCCTGCAGATACTGCAAGGTTGCCATGAGGTCTGCATGCAACCTTCCCTTCTCCAGGCTGAACAGCCCCAACTCTCTCAGCCTGCCTTTGTAGAGGATGTGCTCCATGACCCTCCTCTGGACTTTCTCCAACAGTTCCACGTCCTCCTTATGCTGGGGCCACCAGAACTGGACACAGCTCTGCAGGTGGGGTCTCACCAGAGCAGAGCTCTGCAGAGCAGAGGGGCAGAATCCCCTCCCTGGCCCTGCTGCCCACGCTGCTTTTGGTGCAGCCCAGGACGTGTTTGGCTTTCTGGGCTGTGAGCACACAACGCTGGCTCATGTTGAGTTTTCCATCGACCGTCACCCCCAAGTCTTTCCCCACAGGGCTGCTCTCAATCACTTCTCCACCCAACCTGTGGGTGTGTCTGGGATTGCCGTGACCCAGATGTAGGACCTTGCACTTGTACTTTGTTGAACTTCTTGATGTTCACACAGTCCCACTTTCCAAGCCTGTCCAAGGTCCCTCTGGCTGGCATCCCTTCCCTTCAGCGTGTCGCCTGCCCCACACAGCCTGGCATCCTCAGGGAGCTTGCTGAGGGTGCTCTCGATGCCACTGTCCCTGTCGCTGACAAAGGTGTTGAACTGTATCAGCCCCAGTTCCCACCCTGAGGGACACCACTGGTCTCTGGTCACCATGTGGACAAGGAGCTGTTTACCACAACTCCTTCCGTGCAGCCATCCAGCCAATTGTTTATCCACCAAGTGGTCCATCCATCAAATCCACGTCTCTCCAATTTAGAGGCAAGGATATAATGTGAAACAGTGTCCAAAGCTTTGCATAAGTACAGGTAGACAATGTCAATTGCTCTGCTCTTACACACCAATGCTGTAGCTCCATCACAGAAGGTCACCAGGCATGATTTCCCCTTGTAAAGCCATGCTGGCTGTTTCTAATCACCTCTTTGTGTTCCATGTACCTTAGCATGGTTTCCAGGAGAATCTGCTTCATAATCTTGCCTGGCGTAGAGGTAAGAGTGACTGCTCCAGACATCCCAGGTCTTCCATTTGCCCCTTTTTAAAAATGTGCCTTATAGTTCCCTTTTTTATCAGGTGCTTCACCTAACTGCCGTGATTTTTCAAGTATGATGGATAGGGGCTTAGCAATTTCATCTACCACTTCCCTCCGAACTCACAGGATTTAACTTAATGTTAAATTTTCCTTATCCCTGAATTATCATCTTCACTATGTTACATCTAGCCCAAAAGAAATGTCTTAATTCCTACCAGGAAGATGCAACCTACCTAGCTGTGTATAAAGGGTTCTCTCTTTGCAAACTGCCTCATGTCTCAGAATTTACAGAACTTAAGCAAATATAGTTCTTTTGACTGAAGCTAGTCAAGACATTTCTTACGCCTTTAAAAAATTTAAGTGCAAGTCCATAGTATTTTTAATAATGTTCATTTGAAACTTTAAAATAATTTGCAATACTTATCTTTCTTTAGACATTTCAGGATTGTTTTATTTTTCAAACACAAATTATATTTTTCACATATTTTGCAGCACTTTCTCGTATTAGAAAGATATGCTTTTAACCTTGGTCTTTGGGTCCATTTTGTGTGTCTGAACCCCAAGTGTCTGCATTTGCAACTTACATTTGCTTTGCCAGAAATGAAAATATTGGCTTTAGAATAATAGGTCTCAGTATTAAAATAGGAGTTATCACTAGAAAGCTTATAATTTTCTTTTCATTAATAGCCCAGAAAATTACACAATTATTTCTTCAATGCTATCTGATAACATTTTAAACAATATATCTGATGAGATTCATGGTAAACTTTCGATGCATACACCAGAGGTCTCTTAGGCTTAACATCTCTTCTCACCATGTTCTTTTGAATGGTGGAACTGCATTTTTCTTTGAATCAAAGCCAGCCAACATGACCTCCATAGGATAGCAGCAGAAGGGGGCACTTGATCTGTCTTTCTAGTGCTTCTCTGTGCATCCTGCCAGCTGCACTGGAAAAATTCCACTTTTTACATCTTTACATCTAAGGACCACTTCAAAATAATAAGTACAAAACATTTCATTCCTGCTGCCACAAGTACTACAGTTACAAGAAAGGGATTGAGGATTATGAGGACTAGATGTGAGGACTCTTCAAAATGGATGGGTAATGTGGGTGGCAATCAAAGAAATGCTTTACTACTTGAGGCATTGTGTATTTGACTTGAGCAGAACTTAGGATATATTGGGGGGTGGGGGAGAGAAGGAGAGGGAGGAAAGAAAGAAGGGAGGGAGAGAGAGAGGAGGAGAAGGGAAGGGAGAGGAAGGCAGAAGTATTCATGTCTTATAAACTCCAGAAGATATTGTGAAAGGAAGGTCCAGCAAATATAGAAAGCTATTTTGTTCCTCTTCTCTTGAGGTTACGATCAGATTTTCCTTATAATGTCAAAATCAATATAAAAATAATTATTGTAAAATATACATTTAAAATAAATATTCAATATCTTTTTTAATAAGATGCTAACTCAACTGCAAATGCTTTGTAGGAAAGCCAAAAAACAAAACCAAGCTTCAAAGGCTAAGCATCAACAAGTCATTTAAAGGAGTGAATCATTTTGACTTTATCTTTGGTTGGAAATTTGTGGTAGCTGTACTGAATCTTGACTGCAGTTTGTTACTTTGCTTGACTGAGACAGGCAGTTTCTCCCTCACCCTGCTCACCACTGTGTTCTGCAAATCTGTTTGGAAATGCACAATGTATTTTATTACTGTAGTTTACTTCTGTAAGGGAATTATTGACTTACTGAGGAAAACAGACCTCTTCAGAATTTCACCTTCAGCCTTTCATTAATACTCCTGTAACTCATGCCTCTCTTTTGCATTAAAAATAGCAAAACTAGCTACACCCAAAGGGAACTTATGCCCAAGATGCAGAAGCATCTGAACTGAATAGACAGGAGAGGAACTGGACCACAAGCAGTAAAAACACAGTTTTGTGGGACTCAGTACAACACCATGTACCTTGTGGGATGGCCAAATTCTCTTTTAATAGTTCAGTAGTGCTGGGAGTGTAAGTACATTACAGGTATAACAGGCCCAACTGCTTTACAGATTGTGCAAAAGCAAAGAAAACTTTCTGTTTTCTTGTGTTATTAGCGAGCTGATCTGCAACCAGAAACAACTGGAGCAGCAGCTACTTCTGCCAAAAACATGAGCTAATGGTCTTATAAGGACAAAAATTTAACAGTCTTTGCTTGAAAAAACATCCGCAGTATTGTATTTTGGCATATTGAAATAATTATCTCCTTCAAAAGTGCTGGAAATACCTGAGCTAGAGATTTCCTGATTTTTTTTTCGGGTTTTTTTGGGTTTTTTTTTGAGGCGGGGAGGATGTATCTCATTGCAAGCATGAGCTGTAAACTCTGCTCCGTCACCTTTGCTCCTCATGCATCCTTAATTTATGGTATTGGTTAATTTCTTTTTGGACTGGAAGGCAGATAGATGGCTTTCTTTGAACTCTAAAATAAGTGACTTTGATTAAATTCAGCTTTAACTGTAAAATAAGTCTATATAAACTTGTAACATTACATTGCTTTGAATTTTTTTAAACATCTGTCTCGACAATTATCCTATTATGCTGATATGAATATGTAATTATTGTTAAATCATTTACTTATATTATCTATTAAAAAATACTTAGCTACAGTTTGCTTTTATTCACTGTCTGAAATAAATTAGTCCACTAACCATTTGAAGGGCTCAGAATTAGATTTCTAATAAACAGAGAAAATTTTTATATATATAGAACCAAAAATGAGACAAAACTCTGTTTTTGTATATACTTCTCATGTGCCATGTGACATTTTATTGACGGGAATCTGAAAAAATTGTATTCTTAACTATTAAGATAAAATATTATTTTAATTAAATTCCTTAAGTATGTTGTGATGCAGTGTGAGCAGAGGTCATTTAACTTGGAGCGGCGAATAATTAAAAGGCAACCGTGTATTAATTTTAAACCTTTATGGTTCATAGCAATTACTTTTTCTGTTAACAGGGTTTGCTGATCCATTACTTTTATTTAATAGTGGCGTAAGCTCACCGTGGGCTATCTCCTGTGATGCATTCTGCCCAGTACATCCAGATGGAAAAAGTCAAATTGAGTTCCAAGGAGCCTTCAATAGGGTCACTATTGCAAAATAGTCTGTGCTCTCTCATTCTTGGAACAATGTCTGCAGTCCTCTTACTTCCAGGTGTTAGGTGCAGCTCACCGGGGGGCAAGGGGATGACAGGAGTTTGTGCATTTAAGACCTGCCAGCTGAAAAAGTTGCAAACTTTCTAATAATAATCATCATTACGTAGAGCATTATTTTTATCCAGGCAGTTAGTTCAACCTATTGCATAAACAGAATCTCTTTCAGAGACAGGACTCATCAACAGAAAGAGTATTGCAGGTGTGTCTGAAAAAAAAAAAACCTATTTCAAGCTTTCAATTTTTTGAATTTAAAAACAGAGAATTCTGTCACTTCATCTAAAATTTGCTTTAAATATTGCATTTGTTCAATATTTAAACTAAAATAAAACTTAATGGATTGTGCAATTTAGGGTCTAGTTTTGAAGCCAAAAGGACTGGTTAGAAGTGTCTACTAAGTTAAATCCTCTAGTTCTGTTCGGCTCTGTTGAAACTATATTTTAATAAGCGTCCAACAGGAGTTAGTGTTTCCAGATTAATGTAAATTTGGTGCACATTTCATTTGGGCTTAAATGTAACTTCGGAGCTGTAACCTAAATGGTGCTGAAATACTAAAATATGGAGGTCTAAAAATACGGAGGCCTAACATGTGGTCTCAAAAAGGCTGTTCTTGGAGAATGTCTTTTTGATTTTAGTACAGAAGGTTGTTAAAGATTTGTTTCTGGAGTCTCTTTAAGAGGGCCAGAGGAGAAGGAAGGATGCTGATTCATAGTCTGCATAGTGAGACAGTTTATTTAAAATCAGAGAAATATACCCAGTGCTTAAGACTAGAGTTAACAAAAGAATTGCAATAGAATTGTTTATCAGTTTCTCAGCAAATTCTTTTGGGTATGCTAAATATTTCAAATTATTTTTCAGAGCTATAATATTACAAAGGCTTTTTTTTTTTTTCCTTACAGTAGCTGTTAGTAGTGTGTTTGAAAAGTGTACCTAGGAAAGTATTTATGCAAATATGTGATTTTTTCTAATCCTACAGAGGAACTTTTAGTCTCCACAGTCTCCACGGTAAGCATTAATTATTTGGGGATGTACATACTTTTAGGAACTTCTGCATTCTGTTCACCTTCATAGTTGAGAGCCTGGACAAAGCTTTTAGTATTCATTTAAATTATTAATATGGTTTCTAATTAGGCAAATCACTGTATTTGTGGTCATCATGAATGACTGTTTATATCAAAGATTGTTATGTAGGGACTAAAATCTCTGAGATTTTATAGTACTGCATTTACAGCTGGTTGACAACATGTTCATTCAGAAAACAGGGGCAATAATGAGAATGCACAGATTAACCATTCCTTAGTTTTTGTCGACATGCAGCCATTTTCAATTTTGCTACATGTTCTGAGAAAGAAAAGAAGTAGTAAGCTGCAAGGAGTATTACTGAAACATGTAGACAAGGATTTTATATTAATCTTCCTGAGTTTTCTGCAGGGAAGACTTTTTACTTTTATTTATATGTGTATATAAGCATTGAACGCTGATTAGCAATTTTGTCTTTTGAATTTCCTTCTTTGTACCAAGGAATTTGAAAGAATTGTATGCAGAATTACTTACCAAATGCATGTTTGACATGCCTAGCTTCATCCTTTTTTTTTTTTTTTATAATAACATAAAGATAAAATAGTCTGCAGTCTTTGCTTCCAAAATATGTAATTCCACAAATTTAGGCAAACCCGTACAAAATTCAAATAATAAAGTAGTTGGATATTCTTCTTAATAGTCATGCAGGCTGCATCTACAGTGTCAAACCTAAATTTGAAGAGTAAGAAAAAGAAAGGAGTATAATTGACATCAGTCTAACGGTAAAGGAAAAATTGGTTTTTTTCGGGAAAAAACATTAAGTTCCAGTTTTCTTTGTGAGTTGTTAAATCAAATTTTCCTTATATTTTATTATGCAGTCCTCATTAATTTATTTAGTACTTAAAAGCCCTTTTCTTCCTAGTTGTGAGAATTTTTTCAGTGTTCAGGGCAAGCTGTACCAGGTTTACTTGCTGCTCTCGGAATCTCTTTCTGAACAGGTTCCAGGATAGCGCTGCGTTAACTTGGTTAGCTGGTTAATACTGCTGCCCATAGAGACATGCATTGCACTTGCTATTTCAGGTCCATGGACTGATTTGCTGTACTTACACAGTGTTGAGCCTGAGTTGCAGTTTGTCTTTTAGCCTGGGTAACAAGCTACGTGTGAAATAACTTCATTTTGCCAGAGTTAAGACGAGTGTCATCATTCTGTGTCTTTACATGTGACAAAACTGATTTAATCTCCTTTATTTTTAGTGAAATTATTTGTTTTCCTATATTGCCAAATATGAGATGATGTGAGTATTTCACATCACTCATCTCCAGTATTTCACTGGAAGTGTGAAATTCCGTTGCCATTAATAAAGAATGCTGACTTGTTTCAATGAATATTTTAGAACGGTTATTTTTTGTTCCAAATATTATTTGAACTTGCTTTTCTCAGAAGGATTTTTTGCTTGTTTGTTTGTTACTTTATTTTTTCAGGGTTTCTGTTTGTTTATCATAATTTTATCAGGATTCTCTTGGGTGTGACAAGAACTGTAATTGTACTATACATCATGCTGTGAATACCTGCTACATATCTGCCTTCACGTCTCTCTCTGATCTTCCAAACAGCATCCCTATCAGACTTCATCCAAAAGGGTTCACAGGGGAATTGCCACGGCTATCTTGAATGCTTAAAGGGGAACATGGGGAGCAGCTTGCTGTAATTTCTTTTTTTTCTTAATCCCTTCATGGAACAAAAAGGTTTTTTTTTTAAAGTTCTTGAATGTGGGCTTCCCAGTTTGCTTTCCCTGAACTGCTAATTCAGAATGATGATGCTGAGCTTTCATGGCCTTGTTAGATTCTCAACAGCCCAACACAGTCTTAAATTTTCATTTACATGTTTCTTTGCAGCCTAACTTGATGCTCAGTCTGCTTCAAAATGTAAGAGAACAGTTGAGTAATGTTTGTCATAGAAAATTAGGCATTTTTAGTTTCATTTATGTACAGAGACTAAGATGGAATGTACTGCATCCAGCTGTAGGGTCCCCAGCGCAGGAAGGACATCGAACTGCTGGAGCAAGTCCAGAGGAGGACCATTGAGATGATCAGAGGGATGGAGCACCTCTCCTAAGAGGAAAGGCTGAGAGAATTGGCATTGTTCAGCCTGGAGAAGAGAATGCTCCGGGGTGACCTCACTGCAGCCTTCCAGTACCTGAAGAGGGATAGAGGGAGACTTTTTGCAAAGGCATGTAGAGACAGAACAGGAGGAATGGCTTCAAACTGAAAGAGAGTAGGTTTAGATTAGATCTCAGGAAGAAATTCATTACTTTGAAGGTGGTGAGGCACTGGAACAGGCTGCCCAGGGAAGGGGGGGGTGG
>VZRV01008493.1:1305986-1369179 GCA_013398115.1 Falcunculus frontatus | reverse complement strand
CTATTTCCTGGAAGTGTTCAAGGCCAGGTTGAATGTGGCTTTTAGCAGTCAGATCTAGTGGAAGGTGTTCCTGCTCATGGCAGGGGGGTTGGAATCAGGTGATCTTTGAGACCCTGTCCAACCTAGGCCATTCTGTGACTCTACATTGGTGTACTCAAAAGCATAATACTAGTTTTCTGAAGTTCCTAATGCGTTCTTTAGCCAAAACTTTGTGGTGGCAACAACATCTTCGTGTGTGTAACTTCGCTTAGGAAGGAGTTAAACTCTTAGATGTCCTAACACTGACTGGCTTCACATCAGCCTTGCCCTTTGCTGCTGCTGCAGGGTGGATGACTGAGCTGCTGAGATACTGCTGTAAGAGAAAGCTGAACTAATCTGCATGGAAGTTTGTATTTACTCAAATATTGAATTAATCCCCAGTGCTTTGTTAGAGTGTTTTAGCACAAGCCGACATTATTTATTAATACACCTTTATATATGGAGATGCTGATGGATACACTGTAAAAACAAACAGAAAAACCAACCCACAACCCAATTGCAAGACTCAGAAGGCTTCCATAGCTGCAGTTTCACAAAACAGCTGCCGCTTGAGTATTATGCAAGTTCATTAAGCACTTTTTCTATAAAAGCATCTCTTTTTTTTTTTTTTTCTCAAGCAGAAAGAGGTGTAGGTGACATATCTGTGTAGTGAAGGTGGAAAACTGCAGGATATTGCAGATGCCAAAAGCTTATGTAGGTTCAAGCAGATAGCATGTTCATGGTAGATAAGTGTGTCAAGATCTGCCTAATACAAAATCCGCTGAGAAGTTCTTGAGTTAGAAATTGTTTGAGAACGGGATAAGGTTCTACATAAATATTTCTGTGTGACTTTTCTGGTGTTCTTGCCTGAGCACCTGCTTTTTGTAATTTTTCACAATATTGTACTAAGCAGACCACGTGTCTGTCCTGCTACAGATTTTCTTTTGCTTTCTTTTCGCACTTTTTTGGCTTACACAACTTTACAGACTTGTTTCTAATCTAATTTTGGTTCTGTTTCGTCTTGACCTGGAAGCTGTATTCTCTGGGGATTGGGGAAGGGAAGGGGACAGGTGGTACTGTAGAGAAGTTTGCTGTGGTGAAATACAAAAGATATGGCCATGGATTAACTGAAGCTGAAATATAAGCGCCTGAGAAAAGTTTCTTATTTTGCTGTTTGCAGCTTAAACTGTAAAGGGAAATATTGTCTCTCCCAATATTAACAGGGACCTCTGTTTCATTTGTTTTTAGCTCTGGGATAATTTGGGATTTACAGACACTTGGTAAGGAAGAAGCTTCATTTGTGCCCTTAGATATCTCAGAACTAATCACAGAATATTCTGCATTGGAAGGGACCCACAAGGCTCACCAAAGCCAGCTCTTAAGTGGATGGCCCATGAAGGTATCAAACCCACAACCCTGGCCTTAACAGCATGATCTGACCAGCTGAGCTAATCTCATGTTCCCCAAATATATCAAACACTCATTTTTGGCAACAAAGGACTAATAACTGTAGAGGAAATAGTAAGCTAAAGTGAGGTGAATGTAAATAGTTTGACAGCTTGTCTAGAAGATTCCGGTACTAATTATAGCAAGCGAACAATTTCTTGTAGGATTAGAGATGCAATCATGAGATATTAGAGCTACTTATATAGCATATTTCCCAGTTCTTTACTTAGAGGCAAGAGCAGCCTCTTCATGGCAGAGCTGATTGCTCTTTTATTCTTAATTACATATTTATTCTTGTGGCTCATCAGGTAGTTAATTTTTGCACATAAAGTGCAATATTTGCCTGTGCCAAACTTTGCAGGTTTTTGGAATTGCTTTATAAATAAGGAAATTAAGACATTCCATGTATTTTTCCATCTAATTTTGTTCATTTCACCACTGATTTCTTTAGTTCAAAGTAAGAACTAGTCTCATGACATGATTTGATTTTGGTTGATTTAAAATCAAATTCAGCATCTGTCCATAACTATTCATTTTCTAGGAAGCTTCCAGCAAACTCTTAAATTGTCTAGCTGCACATTGCTATGATGTAGTACTAAACAGCAATATATGAATTAACCTGTTCCATCTCAGAAGTACTATCACCCAAGTTCCATTCTGTTTATGCAGCTTTTTCGAGAGCTACTAGCCTGTAAAGAATGAAGAAATTAAAAAAAAAAAAAAAAATCTAATTTGTAAATTCATGTGAAACTTTGAAAAACATAAGAAACGGTGCAAGTGGCTGGACATCTTAAGAAATACTACTTTTTTTTACTTCTGTGAACTTAAAAATAATGAATCTTTAGGTGTATGTTAATTTCCTTCCTGAAAAGCAATTTGCTTCTTTATTTAAGAGTTGCAAAAAAAGCTCAACAATTGTCTGTAGTGGATTGAGGGCAGCTGGAGGATTATATATTCGCTAAACATTGGTACCTTGTTGCCTTTAAATAGGAAGAAAAACAAACCTGGTAAAACATTCATTGTAAGGAGACAACAAGACTCTCGATAGATGTATTTTAGGTTGTGTATTAGATAATCACACAAAGAAACAGTGAAAAAAAGTCTTTGTGACTAATTGTAGAGATGCTTTTCAGAGAAGTTTAGGGATACAAGTAAGAAGTACAAGTACATGTTACTTTCTGTGTCATATTTTAGTCTTATGATTACAAAGTTAGATTCTTGGAATGAGATCCTGGCATCCACTGGGAAATACGGTGTTTTCATTATTGGTCTAATCAAGTTAGGACATTTGCCCACAAAAGACCTTCAACAGTGGAGGTAAAAGCTGGACAAAACTTACAAGTACAGCTCAAACAATGGAAATATTAGGTCAGTGTAGGCTGCTTTTGATAATCACAAGACTGTTTGTTGGACTAGATTCTGAAGTTCCTTTAAACAGGAACTGCAGTTTGACCTCTATGGAAAAGCAGTACTTTATGCTAGCTCTATATTTTTAAGCAATTTTATATAAGAGTTTGGTAACATTGAGGATTGGGTTAACTGTAAGGTATCTTGCGTTGCAAATTGTTTGCAACTTCAGCAGGTTTTATGAGGATTTTGGGTTGGTTTTTTTTGTTTGTTTTTAATTGGGGTTGAATAGTATTTTTTCCTTTTTACCTGAACTTGATAGTACTGATTAATTCTCCATACTCTGTTAGTTGCAGCACAGAATTTTTGAGTCCAAATGCATGTTGGTAACGTGTAACCTTGGATCTTGGTAGAGAAATCCAACTCTATCCCCACTGGGCACCTAATATTGTTTCCAGTACCAACCCAGAAAGGGGATAAGAATAAACTGATGTCCTGGTTCATTCAGGGGTATCGCACTGGATTCTACAGAGCTTGAAGCCTCGGGATACCGCTAGCAGGATAGAAGTGGGCATCTCTGCAGAGCTCAAATCCAGTTAATGGCTAAGGAGCTCCTCAGGCTGTAAAATTATGTATCCTCAATATTTGTACGTGTGAAGCAAGTCTTGTTTTATTCCAGAACTGAAAAAATGGACACATTGCTGCACAACTAGAGCAGTTTTTCCTTTTTTTTAATTAACAGTCTCTCTCTTGCTTCCACAGAAGATGCATTGTGAAACAGGGGCTGTTTTTTTCTCAACATGCTTTTTTTCTTTTTAACTACAACAGTTTCACTGTGTTAGTCACGGGTTCTCGTGTTGCTTTTTCATCTTATTTGAATTTTACCTTCTGGGACGAAAAAGCAAAAGAAAAGAACAGTACACAGAATCACTACTTGTGGTGGAAATGAATCTGGACAGATAAACTGTGTTTTTGTGTCAGAGCCATTTCATGCTGGATTTATGTTTTACAAATGAATAAGTGACAAAAAAAAAATTGATGTGTACTACACATTTGCCCAGAAGGCATGAGATAAACTCTGTAGTCATTAACTTGAAGGGCAGTTGATAACAGACTTTCCTGTTACTCTTGAGAAAATTTTTGCTCTGCAGTGCATAATTTTTCTATTTCTTTGCCTGCCAAGGAATTTCTTTGGTTTATGTTGCATCAATCCATTCTGTAACTGTTATAGTTTAATAAAAGATGATAGGATGCGGTAGGATATTTAGATACCTATAGGCAGACCCTAATATTTACAAAAGTACGTACTAAGCTTGCAGAGGGATGCTTAAATTTCAGGCTTACTGTCCAGAACTTGACTGTCTTTTCCTTGTTTCTGTTTACTTCTGTGAAGTTCTCTCTGCCGTAGTTTGCTTATGTAATGGAAGGTGAAAATGAGAGTTCTTTCATCTGTACCCTGTCATTCTTGTGATGAATTTTGGTACAGATGGGGTTTGCCTGCCCTTACTGTGAAATATTCAAGAGTTCTTATATGCTGTACCCTCAAGGGGATGTGTGGGATCCGACAGTTAATAGAGTTCAACTGTACATTTCAACTTCTAGAATAATATTTTAAATCCTTATTATTTGGGGGATTTTATGTCTGTCTTTTAAGGGTATGTTTTTTCTTTATTCTTTTTTTGAAGAAAAATCAAAATAGAAATTTAAATGCAACATGATACTGGGCTTTGAACACTGGATAAATGAGTCAGGGGTTTTGCCTTTTAGAGAAAAAGTAAAGTTTTTTCAAAGATGCTTGAAAGCTCTCTGAATGATGCTTATTTGCATGTTCGCTGGTTTTAGGAGAAGGAAAGCACTAAATTGAAATGCTGCATATGAATTTTTATGAATTTTGTTTTATACAACTCAGCTTACTGTATGAGCAGTGAAAGCTGGAGTGCTTTTTCATTTTATGATGGTTTTGCTTTTATTATTTACCTTTTACTACTGGGCACATAAGTGAATGACTGGTTTGACTAAATAAAGAGTCACTGCCTTCAGTAGTGACTTTCGCTTTTTTTGCAGTTAATATATGGCTCATATGCCTAAAAATAGTCTTAGCTTGAAATCAGTAGTATCAGCACCAAATTTTTGAATGCAGGGAGTAGAAATGAAAGTTTCTGTGGCACGATGGCAACATCTAGTTTCATTTCAGATGTACTGGGTTGTCCCCTCCACAACATCACAGATCTCCCACAAGGACCCCAAGCAGTGACACAGGTTTTTGTTCATGCACCGAAGTTTGTTAACAACATTTCATCTACTAATTATTTTATTTACATCTTGTGAGGCTGTAAAGGACAGAGATCAGTTTTTAAATGTGTGCTAGTGCTACTTCCTGTGGTATCTGTTGTAATTACGTATAGCTTATAACTACAGTTGTTCAACTGGATACTGAGCTAAATGCAGTTTTCAGAAGGGGCTTTTAATTGTTGTATGAAAACCTTTCTCTACCAAATAAAGGCACCATTGGTTTCATGCCCTATAGAAAAATCAGTAGAAAGAGGAGTCTTGAAGACTAGAAAAGATCTAACAATGTGGAATCTAAAAACAGAATTCTGGGAGGTAGAGGGAAACTTCAAGTAAAGTGTGTGAGTTCTTAAATACTTACATAATTAAATACAAGCAACTTATCCTCTTCCAGCAAATGCTGTTTTAGGATTGTTTTGGAGGATTTCAGATCTTATGGAAAATAGTCATGAAGATCCCTTCAATAATGCAAGAGAGAATTTGTTTCTCAGAGTCTCTTTTATGTTAAAAAATTGTCAGAAAAGTGTGTATCAAACTTAAGACTCTAGGTGTATAAAATCACCTATACAGAGAATGCATATTTAAATGTAGAGTGTTTGAAAGGTCAGAGCTAAAAGATACTCTGCAGAAGTTTTGGGTTCAGAAGCTGTCATGTAGAAGCTAAAGTTGAACCATTTTGTCTCCTCCTTCACTGGAAAGCAAAGCATAATATTGAAGAATTAGACTTCACTTACAATGATATTACCAAGTAAACCCTGGAGGGCAAGGAAGGGAATTTCATTCTAGGCTGTTTTCAGGTTACATTTCTCTTGTATTCAGGTGAGGAGCTAGCAAACTAGCCATCCCTATCATTATTGTTGTCATCATTTTTATTATGATTATTTTATTACATTGACAAGAAAAAGGAAATAATGGTCAAAAAAAATTGGATGCTTCAGTTCTGGAGAGGACAAACTGATAGCGGAGAATGGTTTTGTTTTTCTGTGCCTTCTCTGAGGTATGCATTTCTCACTGTTCTCACTCTGGCTGTTGTGCAGGTGGTTGACCAGATTGACACGCTGACTTGTGATCTGCAGCTGGAGGATGAGATGACAGACAGTTCCAAAACAGACACACTGAACAGCAGCTCCAGCAGCACAACAGCCTCCAGCTTGGAGAAGGTCAAGGTGCGGGGCAACACGCCCCTCATCAAGCCTCCTGCGCACCCCTCTGCCATCCTCACCGTGCTGCGGAAGCCAAACCCGCCCCCTCCTCCGCCTCGACTGACGCCTGTCAAATGCGATGAGCCTCCAAGGCTGCCTCCTTTGGCCAACCCCGTCAAGACTAATGGCACGCTGCTGCGGAACGGGGGCCTGCCCGTGGGGCCCGGCCGCATCCCAAACGGAGATATGTGCTGTATACCGAACACTAATTTGGAGAAAGTCGTGATGCAGCCTCTGATGCACAGACCTGAGAAAGAGCGGTGTCCCCAGCCGGGAGCAAGGGAGCGGGTACGGTTCAGTGAAAAAGTGCAGTACCACGGCTACTGCCCCGACTGTGACGTTCGGTATAACATTAAAAATAGGGAGGTGCACTTGCACAGCGAGTCCGCCCGGGTTTCAGGAAAGCTGCCACACCAGTGCCCTCCTCTGCCGCCTCCACCGCCTCCGTTGCCTCCATTTCTTCTGGAAAATGGAGGGTTGGGGATAAGTCCCAGTAATAGCTTTCCTCCTCCGAGACCTGCAACTGTGCCTCCACAAACTGCGCCAAAACCCCAGAAGACCATCTTGAGGAAATCAACCACTACAACAGTGTGAAGTATGCCCCTTGTAATAACTCTTTGTTTTTTCCTATATATAAACATAAATAGGTAATGAGCACTTTCTACTTGAGCAATAAAAAGACCCCAATGTATTACACCCTGTGTCCAGTGAAGTGGCATAAAAATCACATGGTAAGTACAAAGAGGAATACTTGTTGATCTTATTTGTACTCACCAAAAATACCATTATGGCAAAGGGTGCTGGAAAAATACTCATTCTTTAGCACATAGGTTGTAAACATCTGTAGCAGTTTCTTATTTTTAGCATGGTTTAAAAGACAATGAAAAGAAAGCTCAATACGAAACTACTGTACAGTGATTTGTGATAGATTTCAGTCTATCTGGCATAAGGGAATAACCATTTCTCCTGGGTTTTGGGACTTTACAAATGTCTTTTGATGAAGCAAAGTGGAGTACCAGGTAACAGCCTTTGACTGAATTCTAGCAAATGCTTTTTTTCTCTTAATGAGTGCTTGAGCAAACTCCCTGTTTGTGGGGTGGTGCAATAGGAGGTAATCATTGGACTTCCAGCAGCTTGGTCGTTGGTGGGGAAGTAAAGAAATAATTGAAACGTATGTTGGCGTGGCTCTGGAAAACGGAGTTCCATTTTGTATCTCACTTGCTCGGTGCGTCACTACCGATGTAAAGTACAGAGTTTTGAGATGAGCAGGGATGGTCCTGTTAAGTTTCCCCCCCATTTCCCAGTCCGCAAAAGGGTAATGATATTTTATCTCACTGTTCAGTGTAAGTAGACTGAAAAACAAAGCCCTGTCCTATGTTTTTCACAAAGCTTTTGTCTGGTGCAAATCTTCTTTTTGAAGGCAAAGAAAATGTTGCTTAAGGCCTTCAGGGACATCCACTTAATTCATGTAAAGAGCTTTGAAGTTGAAAAGCTCTGTGCAATTATGGAGCATTAACATGCAAAACAAGATATTTTACATGTTATCACATTTTGATGGTGAACCCAATTAATATTCTTACTAGTTGAAAAAAAGTCCTCAGTGTTTTTAATTATTTTATGAAAGAACATCCTTTTATTCTCATAAAGAGAATTGCAGGGACTTAGAGTTTAAAAAAGCATCCAGTCAGTGAAGAAAATCTGATAATAAATCTTTTATTTATGAAACTTGTGGCAAATTAATCTCAATGGCCAACAGCAAATGCTATATTAAAAAATTGTGCTTTTTTCAGCTGGAATGTAAAACGTACTTTATGGCAAAACAGACAAAACCAGACAAAACAGATTTTAAGTTTTGATTTCTACTTACATCTAGTAATAGGTATCAGTTACATATGTTTCTCTGTACATATATTACAGTACTTAAACTGAAATAATAAGAATAATCATAGCGAAAGTCCCGTCAAGTAACTACTATTGCAAACCTTTGCAGTAAGCAAAGATTTTATTTTGTGCAAATACACATTCAAGGTCTAAAGCTTCATGAAGTATTCCCTGCATAAAAGTCTAAGAAAGAAAATCACCCTAAATTCTTAATCATGCTTTCCCCTCATGCCTCCCATGTGTTTTTCATGATGCACTTTACATTTGGTATTGTTTGACTGTACTTAATCCCACGAGAGCCTGTTGCCAAGCGCTGTAAGTCCAGGCGCTCGCAGCAGGAGGCAGTAACTCCTTCTGCGTCTGTGCGAGATCTCTGCTGCCCGAATGAGGTTTTCAGCAGGTGGATTCTGCTCATGTGCTGGGACTCCACAGCACCTCCCTTGCTTATGCGTTGAAAATTACATTTAAAATCACTGGAACAATGTGTGGACATATCCACATTGCGTAGCGGCAGGTTTTTCTTTTAAAAAGGAAGTTCTTGCTGTCCTTACTTTATCACTACTATAGAGATCATATACCTGTTATAAGCTAGTTTAGTACTTTTTTCATACTTCAACGAGCTACTGTGTACGAGAAGTAAGATCATGCAAATCGAATATTGCACATAAAATATTAACAAAAATAACACTGAGTCGTTTTAGGGAGTTATGGTCTGGTGCATATGTGTTACTTCACTTGGCTTAATTTTTCCAATATGAGCTCACCTCTGAGCACAGAGCGCAGCAGTTCTGCTCTGGGCTTGTCAGAGTCCCATGAACATATTAGCACCTCCAAACTGGATGCTATGCTTAGTGGATGTGCATTGATGTACATGTAAATTTCAGTTTTGTTACAGTTCTCAGCTCTGGAAAGCTTAAGCAGCATCCAGGTTGCAGCAGTTAATGTTCAGTTTTGGTACCCAACTCTTGCATCTTGTGCTTTGTCTTCTCCTTCAGAATTGTTTTCTTGTCTCTTTCCGCACGCCTCTTCAATATCTTCATATGATATGGCTGTGCTGTGAAAAGATGAAGCTTTTCAAAAGCAGTGCAATCTTTGGCCAGAAATGCAGTTTCAAAGTGTCTATTGTTTTTCTGCAAAGTTTGATGACCCAGGCTTTCTTTAATACAACATGTTCCAAGATCTCTGTTAAATCATAGTGCAAACATTGAAGCAATTATGTTTTAATGAGAACGGTTCTGGCCTGTGTCCTGTTGCAAGGTATTTTTGTCAGTGTAATAATTTCATATTAATAACATGTCAAAATAAAATTAAGGTTAAAACAGGTAAACTTGCAAAACGTGGAAAACAATTTAACTTTTAATTTTACAGCCCTGTCTGGAAACTGCTAATAGAAATGGCATAACAACAAATGCAGTACTGTATTCAGCCGGCAGTATTTTTTATATTTATATTAGGAATGTAAACTCTGTGAAGCATTTTTGATCACCTACAAAACAGTGTGCTTCACACCTTACTGAGGAAAACCCAGTAAACTAACCAGAATTGGACGGGAATTGTCTGCCTTTGTAATGTGAATGTAATACTCTCTGAGATTACATTTAGTGTTTTGCAAAAATGTTAATACCTGAAAAAATGAAAGTCCAGTAACAGTACTCAGAGCTTTAATTCAGTTTTTGCCATCAGTTCAGTCTGCTGTCCGGCTTTGATTCCCCTAAGGTACTTTAAAATCTGAACTGCCCAGATCTAAACTGCTCAAATACAAATAGGAGAAGGTGGTTTCTATCAATTTAATGACAGGGGAGAGCTTAGGAAAATTAAAATAAGCAACAAAAATTACTTAATTTGTAATAATGGAATTCATTAAAAAACCTAACACATGAATTCATTGTAAGAAAGGAAAACTAGGAGAGTAAAATCCAATAACAATCCTTTTGAAGGACATAAGGTAAGAATCTTCAAAAAGATCATGTATCTTTCTACTACTTAGTAAAAGTCACTGTTCCACCTAGTGAAAGCTCCTGTTCTTCCTTCTCTCGTCTTCTGGAGTTGTTACACCTATCATTACATCATCTATTTTTCTTAAAAACAAGAAAAATTTCCTAATTCTCATCGATGTTTTTATTATTAAATCAGTATTTTAATGTGACATGAAATAAGTGCAGCTACAGCTCTTGTAGCTCTTGTAGCTCTTAGCTTTCTTCAGATAACTTGTTTATTGCTTTTGAAGCAGAGAGCAATATCGATTATTTAATTACCAGAGAGATTTGTGTATGTATGTTTGCTCAGATCTCTTTTTTCCCATGTTCTAATTGGGGCTTTCCTTTCAGTGATGCCACGAATAGTAATTTTACATGTGGATATCAAATCATACTATGGTTACTGCGTCACTTGTCTGATGTAGTCTTAAAGTAGGCATGACTATTGGGCACACATTTTTGCAGAGGCAGCACTTTTCATACCGTATTTGTATATATGCTGTGAGCCATGAGTTTTTCGGAGGCTGTATGTGTGTGTAGAAGCAGAATACATATCCACTGCTCAATCTAGTAATAATATTGAAAGCATAATGCTCACAGGTGCAGAAAGGTCTTGCAAGTGAGGTATGCACAAAGGCACGTGGTGGAATAAATGTCTGTGGTAAGCCTTGCTAAGCACAATCTCTGGAATACTCAATCTGAAAAAATACATGTCACCTGTTACAGAAACACACTGTATTTTGTAGGGAAATTTGTGATCTATCTCATGCAATATTTACATGCTGCAGCCTAAAATTTCTGTATCTGTATTAGCACAGGTCCCAACTGAAGCAGCAGCAGTGTATTACTGGCTCAGTATCCTGAGAGCAGTGCATGCAAACTGCAATACAGCCCCGTCTTGGGTTGCAGTTACATGTTGATGGTTTTTAGTTGGGAAAAAGTAGCAGGGATTTTATCTGTTGCCTGTTTTATGGTGGTGAATAGTTCAACAGAGCAAATTTCTCCATCAGTCATAGTTTTGGCAAGGTATCTGTAGTAATCCATCTTGGGATAGCTCTGGGGAGCACGAGCAAGCTAACTTTCCTTTCTGATCTTAAATGATTTGATGTGTCTCTAACTCGTGCTGGTCAAAGAGCTCTCTTGTTAGCTGAGACTGGAGCTGCTGGGATAAATGGACCTGACCACATGTCCTGCTGCAGGAGAGAGGCCTGTGCTTGAATCAACCTGTGCAAGTCTGCTCCTGTTTTCTGTGCCCTCACATTTTTTCATGTATGGTAGTATCTTTGTTACTACATGACAGGAGAGTTTTTTTAAGAATTCACACCTGCACTGTGTTCATCAGCTGGGCTGCATTGTTTCAGTGGTGAAGCAGGTGATACCATGTCTGTATTTAGGTTGCCCTGTCTTTAAGGAAATAATGGTCATAGAAATGCCAAATGTTTAGAAATTTTGAAGCGAGAGTTTTCTTACTTTTGAGGTAATCATCCTCCTGTCAGGTTATAAAAGTAAGATGAGAATCTCTCATGCAGGTATGATGAAGATGGACTAGAACTTTTCATATTTTGGGAGACTAGGTTTGTTATTGCAGGACTACATATCTTTTGTCACATGAAAATGGTTTTTATAGATAGGTGAGAGAGAAGTAGAACACAAATTGCACCCGATAGCCAGCCAAAAGCAGTGCTTTGAGCGGTGAGTAAAACCAGAATCGTTCTGCTGCCTTGCTTGGGAAAGATAAAGAGCCAAGGTCCAGGAATTGCTGAATCTTCTCCTCAAGAGAAGAGGTTTTTTCTTTAATTCCTGAAATACTGGATGTGTATACTAGGATTCTTAAAGGAACTTAGCACAATCTACCTCGATGTTTGTAAATTATATTCATGAAAAGAAATTATGTTTTTGTAAGCATTTTCTGATATCAGATCTGTCCGTGGATGTTGTCTGATCTTTTGACTAACTTCCTATGCAATCTTGCAAGCAATAATGGGAAAAATTAGATTAGAAGGGAAAATAATAGGCAAATTATGAAAAGAACTTAAACCAGATGTGTTTAAGTGTATTCCTCAGTGGTGCTTATATGATGATGACATCAATCTGAGAGCTTATTTTTCTTTACATAGAGTTCTTATCTTTAATCTCAAGTCATACTAAGAGGCAAGAAAAAAACCAGTCAGTAACAGAAATTTTCCTAGAAGTGTTTATTTCCTTTCCAGTTCAACATTGATTTTCCTAAGTAAAAGTTGCTAATATGTGTCGGTCTCCTTCTTGGATAAATTAGCATGTGAAAATGAGAACATTGTGATAGTATTTATTTGTATAAATCTCTAATGCCTACAGAATATTTTGGTTTTCCTTTTTTTTTTGCAAATACAGTGGTGATTGTATATGGAGCTAAAAATTACATTGTCTGTGTCCTCTTACCCCTTCAAACTGAGTTTAAAGCTTTCTCAATAAGTCCTGGTAACTCCTGAGCTAAGATCCTTTTTCCCTATTTGATGCCAGTAGTGTTGGTGTTGTATAAACTGACCTGTGATCAAAAACCTCAAAATTCTGCTGGTCACACCAGTCTCTAAGCCAGGTATTATTCTTCATGATTTTCGTGTTTCTTACCCCATCATTCCCTGCAACTGGCAGGACAAAGAGAACACAGCTTGTACTCCAGATCTCTTGACCAGTTGTCCCGAGGCCTTGAGGTCCTTTTTGACTCTTTGCAGGCTTCTTGATGGGATTTCATTGCTGCCTACCTGAAAAGCCAATAGAGGGTGATAATCAGTGGGCTGTACCAGGCTGGGATGTTTCTTGGTGATGTCTCTTACATGGGCCTCAGGGAGGCAACACCGCCTTGTGGGTTGCGTCTGGTCGGCATATTGGGCTCTCCATTCCTCTCAAAAGGGAGTCACCAGTGACTACTACCCTTCTTCTTTATCTAACTGAGGAAGTCACGGTGTGGGGGTACGCTGCCCTGCCCTACGCAACCCCTCCATCCCAGAAGAATCTTCATCCCCGTTCTCATTTCCCTGGTCGCTAGATTCCGAGGCCTCATACCAATTGTATAAGGACACCTGTGAAGGTGAGGCATGTTGGGAGACCAATTATGGGTCAGGAAAAGAATTAAGTCAGCACCTTGAATTTTAGGAAAGCAAAATTTCAGCTCTTTGGGAAGTTAGTCAATGGGCACACCTAGGAAACTGGGACAAGGGAGCAGAACAGGACTGGCAGATCTACACATGGAGCACAGGAGCTCTCATTCCCCATGTTTAAGAAATCCGGAAAGCAGAGCAAGAAGTGGGCATGGATGAATCAAAACCTGCTGGTTAAACAAAAGGGAAGGAAGGAAATGCTCAGAAAATGGAAGCAGGGACAGGTATCCTTGAAGGATTTTAGGAAGATGTGTAGGGATGAGGGCAGGAAGACCAAGGCACAGGGGGAGCTGAACTTGGCGAAGAATGCAAAGAATGATAAGGGCTTCAGCAGGTTTATCGACAGAAAAGGAAGGTCAAAGAAAGTGTACAGCCCCTGATGAACACAGACTGGCAAACTGGTAACAGCAGACAAGGAAAAGGCTGAGACACTAAACTTTTTCGCTACCTCTCTTCCCACACCTCTCAAGTGGATGGACAGCAGGATGGGGACTGGGGAACCAAAGTCCCTCTCACTGTAAATGAGGATCAGGTCCTGAGGAACCTGAATGTACATAAGTCTATGGGACCCAGTGAGATGCATTCCGGAGTCCTGAGAGAATTGCCAAGCCACTCTCCATGATACTCAAAAAGTCATGGCAGTCATGGGAAGTCCCAGGTGACAGGAAAAAGCAAAAAATTGAACCAACCCATCTTGAAAAAGAGTGGAGAGGAGAAGCCTGGGAGCTACCAACCTGTCAGCCTCACCTCTGTGGCTGGGAAGATCATGGGAGAGATCGTCCTAGAAGCTCTGCTAAGGCAGGTGGAGGACAGGGAGGGGATTCGAGATGGCCAGCATGGCTGACCAACCTAGTGATCTTCTGCAATGAAGAGACTACTTCAGTGGGCAGGGGAAGGGCTACAGACATTGTCTTTCTGACTGCTGTAGGGCATTTGACACAGTTCTCTCCAACATCCTTCTTTCTAAATTGGAGAAATATGGATAGGCAATTCGGTGGAGTAGGAATTCTTTGGGTGGTCACATTGAAATAAGAGGGAAGTGATCAGTGTACAGATGACGATCAGTGGCAAGTGGTGCCCTCAGGGATCTGTACAGGGATCAGTGTTGTTTAATATCTTTATTAATGACATAGATGAAGGCGTCGAGTGCACCCTCAGCAGGTTTGCAGATGACACCAAGCTGAGTGGTGCGGTGACACTCCTGAAAGACAGGATGCCATCCAGAGGAACATGCACAAATTTGAGAAGTGGATGCATGGGAAACTCATGAGGTTCAATAAAGCCAAGTGCAAGGTGCTGCACCTGGGTTGGGTTAACCCCCAGTGTCCATACAGGCTGGGGAATGAACAGATCAAGAGCATCCCTGCTGAAGACTTGATGGATACTGGAGGATAAGAGGTTGGACATGAGCTGGTGATGTGTGTACACAGCCCAGAAAGCAAACTGTACCCTGAGCACATCAAAAGTGTGACCTGCAGGTTAAGGAAGGTGATTCTCCTCCTCTGCTCTGCTCTGGAGTACAGAACCCATCTGGAGTACTGCATCTGCCTCTGGAGTCCTAAGTACAGAAAAGACATGGACCTATTGAAGCAGGTCCAGAGAAGGTCCTCAAAATTGAGCAGCGGGATGGAACACCTCTCCTGCAAGGAAAGGCTGATGGAGTCTGGGTTATTTAGCCTGGAGAAGAGAAGGCTTCAGGGCGACCTTATTGTGGCCTTCCAATATTTAAAGGGGCCCTATAGGAAAGATGGAGACATTCATAGGAGGGTCTGTAGTGATATGACAGGGAGTAACGATTTTAAGCTAAAGGAGTGTAGATTCAGACAAGGTAGAAGGAAGAAGTTAGTTATGAAGAGGGTGATGAAGCACTGGAAGAGGTTTCCTGGGGTGATTATAGATTCTCCATCCCTAGAAGGGCTCAGGGTCCATTTGGATGGGGCTCTGAGAAGTTCATGGAGGACTGTGTGTCGTGGGAGGGACCCTGTGTGGGAACAGGGTAAGAGCATGAGGAAGCAGCAGCAGAGACATGTGAGGAACTGACCACAACCTCCGTTCACTCTTCTGCTGCACCACTGACAGGGAGGAGGTAGAGAAATCAGGAGTGAAGTTGAACCCAGGAAGAAGGGAGGGGTGGAAAAAGGTTAAGATTTAGTTTTTATTTGTTATTTTCCTGCTCTTATTTGATTGGTAATAAATTAATTTCTCCAAATCCAGTCTGTTTTGCCTGTGATAGTAATTGGTGAGGGGTCTCTTCCTTTCCCTAATTCAACTCATGAGCCTTTTGTTATATTTTCTCTATCTGTCCAGCTGAGGAGAGGGAGTGATAGAGCATCTTTAGTGGGCTTTTATTCAGCCGGGGTCAGCCCCCTACAAGCAGTGTCAAAGAGTGCCAAGATCTAGTCAGCTGTTACTGGAAGATATCTTTTCCTTATAATTGATCTTCAGAAAAGGATAGTGCAAATTACAAATTCAGAAAAAGTAAAAGGTAAGGTAATTTCATACTGAAAGTTAAAATTTTCTGGATATTATTTGCTTTAACATAACTAATTAAATGTTTAGAGGGATGCTTATTCATTAATTCAATGGAAAGAATGTTTCTGACAGCAGAAGACCCATTAATGTAGTAAAAAAACAATGGTATTGTTGTCTGAGTTAATAAAATCACACTAGAAATAAGATTAAAATTATTCACAGTGGAGGAACTTATTTTGGAAAAGTAGCCAGTAATCCAGTATGAAGTCTTTGAATTAATACTGGATTTCTCTAAAAAGGAGACTAAGTCTAAGAAAAATACTACAGTCATAAGCAGGAAGGCAAAGTAATTTACTCTAATGCTCACTGTTAGCCATTAAAAGAACTTACACACCTTTCATTAAAAGACAGACAAAAAAATACACTTTTCTGATGTAGCCAGCAGGTGCAGTTTTGTACTTGACAGAGAAGAGAGATGAAAAGAATCAGTTAAGCATGCCAGAAGCAATGAAAAAATTAAAATGTCAAACTTTATTTTTTATAGACAGGCACAACTCAGTACAAATTGTTCAGAGTGTTAATGAATTGCTTCTACTTATATGGTGACTTGAATGTGCTGGATGGTTTTTATGAATAGATATGGAAGTACTTCTCTACCATCTAGAATTACAATTTCAGAACAAACCATCTTTTTATATCTGTGTGGAAAATCTACAGGAGAACAGCACACTCCGGATCAACTGTAATGACAAATCCTTTGGCAGCCAAAGTGCTTGTCAGCTGTGCAGGTATCAGTCTCAGGATCAGTCAGTAGATGCAGCCATAAACAAACACTCTTAAAATTCCAGTGCTGATGTAAATTTATTTAACCCTGCACTGGTTCTGGGAATAACATCCTAACCCACCTTTCTTGATCATTCCTGTGTCATTCCAACAATTGGTCAACTTCAAACATTTTTGCAGTGCAGCACTGAACCAGTTGAGTGGCCCAGGCCATCTGAAAAAATGTTTGTCCCCAAAATCGGTCAGTCAGTCAGACTGTGAAAGAGGAGAGTGGAAAAAGAATCAACCTTGTCACAGAGATATGGGGTTTTCCCTTGACCTGTCTTGTTTCTACAAAGTGTGAAAAGAATGCACGAGAAATGTTTTTGTGTATGCACACCTAGATGCATATCAAATAGGTTGTTGGGCTTCACCAGAATAACTAAGGACAAAATATAATCAGAATAAGATTTTGAGTTGTGTTATGATGTGATTTAATTAATCCTTCTAGTAAAATAGATCTTTTCATAAGAATTAAGGAAATCTAGCATTCTACATCTAAAACATTTATAATCTTTCTGCAGCAAGTTGTCACAATACCAGTAAAGTAAGAAATACATAAAGAGCTTCTGATGGATGTCTATTTTCTAAAGCATAATCCTTGCAGATACGTATGAAACACAAATGAATTTTTAACAACAGGAAAAACACCACTCTCATTTGCATTAATAAGATAGTAATCAAGCTTTTTTCCTGCCAAGGACTTGTTGAGGAATTTTTTTTTATTTTTGTCCTGGCAAGTATGACATGGAAGTTGGGTATTCTAGTTTTTCTTTTCTCTTTTTAGTCTTCTATTTTGTGTTCCTTCAAAAAAAAAACCCAAAAAACCCCAAAACAAAACAAAAAGCCAGAAAAACCAACCAACCAGGGAAAAAAAAAAAGAAAGAAAAGAGAGAGAGAAAAAAAAATCTAT
Organism: Falcunculus frontatus; assembly: GCA_013398115.1. Classification (NCBI taxonomy): domain Eukaryota; kingdom Metazoa; phylum Chordata; class Aves; order Passeriformes; genus Falcunculus; species Falcunculus frontatus. The sequence goes on along the minus strand of VZRV01008493.1, from coordinate 1,351,676 downwards.
TTCTTTGTGATATATAACGCAACATGTTTTAGCATTTTTAAATGCATTAGTAATGCTCACGTTTTCACCTTCTGAGGAACTCTGACAATTTAAGTACTAGTTAGTGAAAAACTGACATACAAAAAAATGAAAGTAACAATCAACAGAACAGTAAATTCAGTGGAATTTTGATAAACATATATCAGTAATTACTGAACAGGCTGAAAGAGACTCATCTGATAAAGATTCAGTGCTCCAATGAGTTTTGACAAAAACAGTTCATTGTCTACAAAAAGGAATTGTAAGACTCCTCCAACAGCTTACGTAGAATGTTGTGTATGTACCTGCATTGACCTAGTGTCTGATTCATGATACTGGTTATGAATCTCTACAGGAAAGCTTGGCTAGGCCAATAGGCCAGATTTTCATGGTGTATTTGTTTGCATAACCCTGAATATTTTTTTAATAATAAACTCCAATATATAATGAATGTGTTTAAAATAATTTTGTAAGCTCAGTCATAATATGTTACTGATAAAGTATATCGCCCTGTGATAAATGTCTTTAACACTTTCAGTAATCAAACCTCCTGAAGAACTGAGAAAATACAGCTATGATAATACATAATTTCTAATTTATATAATTGAAATCTGTGTATACAATTGGATATGATTCTGAATACTTTAGAGAGTGGTGGTTTTTTTCTCTGTCATGACCTGATTTTTAAGTACAAGAGTAGTATTTTAAGATTATGTTTAACTTGCAGACATGTTGTTGGACACTGCTTGGAGACCAGCTGTGCTGTTTGAAAACAACTTAACCTTGGGTTTTGCCAAAACTTGTAAAAGACCTGAAATACTGGAATAATCATCATTTGATGATAGTACAGCACATTGTTCTAATTAGCAAAATCTTTTTGTTACAATATGTTGTGTAAATTATTATTTATTTGCGTGAAAAGGGTATCATGTCTTAGTGGCCAGAAGAGCTGAGAAAATGATTTTAGAAAATAAGAAGTGTCTACATCTGAAAGCCAGCAGCTAACATTGACTTTGTCTTGTTAGAGGTCTTAAAATGCATCTATTTTTGTTTATTGTCCTTTAGGATTGATCTTTTCACAGTGATGCGCAGGCCAATTATGCCACTGTGCAGTGCAAAAGTACAGAAAATGAAGGACTTTGTTCCAAGTAGTTTATAATTTGAGATAATCTGAGGTCAATTCTGATCACACTCACGCTTTTGAGTAAGTCTCCAAGTGGGAAACAGCTTTTAAAGCCTGAATTGTATTACTTAGGCAGAAGAAGAATTAAACAAGGAAAATTTTGCAGCAGAACAGTAAGTACATATAAACCTAAGGCTCAATATTTAAATTTTCTAGTACTAATGCATTTTTTTACATACGCTGCTTATTTTCATCCACTTCTTTCTTTTGGTACTCAGCTCCAGCTGTAAAATGACATGATCTTCAATCATTTGTTAAGGCTAGGCGGATAAGAAATAAGGTTGTAAATAAAGTGACTCATTGATTTCTAGAAAGAGGACTGCCAGTGTAACAAACTTCACTGTTGATCCTGTCTGAATTCACAGACTAGGAAAACTATTAGGAAAGCATTTGTATATACTAGTATGTATTTTAACAATTTTCTTTCGCTATCACTCATTTACCATGCATGCAGGACATTAATTATTTGTCTCTCAGACATGCAATGAGTCTCTTAAATCGTGTTTAAATGAATATTTCATGAGCTTTCAGCACCTGTGCATTATGGTGTGTTTTCAAGGAAAATTTGATCTATGAGTGGAAGCTTTAAATGTCGGAAATACAAAGCAGGGAGCTTTATCATAGTGCCATAAGATTCTAGGAGAAAAGGTATGTATTATAAATTACTAAGAGCAGAAAGCTATAGTATTAGCTTTCTGTTTAACAGGAAATTGTCTGTTGGATAAGACAAACTTGTATCACTCTGCTTCATCTATATTGATTGGAAAAACTATGAACTGTACATCAGATCTTCATGAGGAAAAGGCTGAGATACTCAGCTTTTTTACCTTTGTCTTCACTGGCAACCCCTCTTCCCACAAGTCTCGACTGGATGGACAGCAGGATGGGGACTAGGGGAATGAAGTCCCTCCCGCGCTAACTGAAGATCAGGTTCATTACCACCTGAGGAACCTGAACCTGAATATCTAATTCCAGAGTTCTGAGGGAATTGTCTTATGTAGTTGTCAAGCCAATCTCCATGATATTCAAAAATTCATAGCAGTCAGGTGAAGTCCCAGGTGACAGGAGAAATGGTTGCTGTACCCATCACTAATGACGCTATAAAGGAGGACCTTGGGAAGTACCAACCTGTCAGTCTCACCTCTGTGCCTGGGAAGATCATGGGACAGATCCTCTTAGAAACTCTGCTAAGGCACGTGGAGGACAGGGAGGTGGTTGAAGACAGCCAGCAAAGCTTCATCAAGGGTGAGTCCTGCCTGACCAGCCTGGTGGCCCGCTGTGATGGAGTGACTACATCAGGGGTAAGGGAAGGGCTACAGATGTCATTTATCTGGACTTCTGTAAGGCCTTTGACACAGTCTCCTCCAACATTCCTCTCTAAACTGAAGAGAGAGTTGGATTCAATGTATGGACTATTAGATGGACAAGGATTTGGTTAAATGGTCACATCCAGAGGGCGGTGGTCTGTGGCTCAGAGTCCCAATGAACATCAGTCAGAAGTGGTGCCACCAGGGGTCTGTACTGGGACCAGTGTTATTTAATATCTTTATTAGTGACATAGACGAAAGGATTGAGTGCTCCCTCAACAAATTTGGGGATGACACCAAGTTGAGTGGTGCTGTTGACACTCCTGAGTGATGAGATGCCATCGAGAGGGACCTGGACAAGCTTGAGTAATGAACACATTGGAATATCATGCAGTTTAATGAGGCCAAGTGCAAGGTGCTGCACCTGGATTGGGACAACCTTCATAATCAATCCAGGCTGGGGGATTCACAGATTGAGAACAGCTAAGAAGGACTTAGCAGGGGCTGGTGGATGAGAGGCTGGACATGACCCAGCCATGAGCACTCACAGCCCAGAAAGCCAAAGGTGTCCCGGGCTGCATCCAAAGCAGCGTGGGCAGCAGGGGAGGGAGGGGATTCTGACCCTCTGCTCTGCTCTGGTGAGACCCCACCTGGAGTGCTGTGTCCGGCTCTGGGGTCCCAGCACAGGAATTGACCTGTTGGAGTAAATCCAGAGCAGGGCCACCAAGGTGATTAGTAGGATGGAGCACCTCTTCTAAGAGGAAAGACTGAGACGATTGGGATTGGTCAACTTGGAGAAGAGCAGGCTTTGAGGTGACATAATTGCAGCCTTCCAGTACCTGAACGGAGCCTATAAGAAAGCTAGAGAAAGACTTATTAAAAGACAAAAGAGAATAGCTTCAGACTGAAGGATAGTAGGTTTAAACTAGATATTAGGAAGAAGTTCTTCACTCTGAGGTTGCTGAGGCACTGGAACATGTTTTTCAGAGAAGTTGTGGATGTCCCATTTTCGGAAGTGTTCAAGACCAAGCTGGATGGGGCTCTGAGCAATCTGGTCTGATGGGAGGTGTCCCTGCTCATGGCAGGGGAGTTAGAAGTAGATGATCTTTAAGGTGGTTTACAACACATACCATTCTGGGATTTTATTATTTGCATGTTCTCTAATTTATCCTGTGAATCTTTGCTGTGTGGTGGAAAATGGTCTCCCAGTTGTGTTGATAAGACCACACAGTCAGCTGTGACCTACATGTCCTACATTTTCATTTTGTAGAAACTGGTGCATGGAAATAGGAGACAGGTTAAGGACGCTGCTGTGCTCTTCACTTTTTCCAGATAGTGATTTGTAATTTTTGGTACAGACTTGGACTAGGAAACTTGAAGATTTCCTGGGGTCCCAAATTTAGAGAGGATGGGTAACCACCTATGTTCAGTTTACGTGGCAAAGGTTTGTTAGGGGTGGGGGCTGTGGGGGTGACATCTGTGACAAGATGCCAGAAGCTGTCCCCGTGTCAGACAAGGCTATTTCCTCAAAGATGGATCTGTTGCTGACCAAAGCTGAGCTGTCAACAGTGTTGGTGCACGTCTGTGATAACGTAATTTCCTTATTTCCCATTATTCCTCTCTGACCTTTGATTGGCAGTAAATCAAATTTTTCAAGTCGAATCTGTTTTGCCTGTGTTGATAATAGATGAAGGATATCCCTGTCCTTATCTCCTTATGCCATTAGCATTTTGTCATATTTTGTCCCCCCATCCATTTGAGGATGGGAGCAGTAGAGCGACTTGGTGGGCACCTGGTGGCACCAAGTGACTCATGCTCACGTGCCTGGCACTGCCTTGGTGGAGTTGATCTGTTGCCCAAGCCTGGACCAAGTCAAAGTCACAGCAGCTGGAGTGCAATACATGTGCAGCATTTCTTCCCACAAAGATTTTCTTAGGTGCTTGTGTGATGGCAAAAAGGGGCACTCCCCATTAACATGAGCCCGATGCCCTCTTTAAAGCTCAGTGCAGCGTGGAAATTGGAAGGGGCTGGCCTACCTCCTCTGCCTGGCTTTTCTTCTCAAGGCTGAAGCCCTCAAATGTGTCCACAGCATGAGGCTGGAATGCAGTGGTACATGCTGTGGTCTGTTGTCATAAAGCATTATAGGAGCAAAATCAAAGGAGAATTTTCTTCACATTTCAATTTCACATTTATTTTATTCTGTGTTGAAAGACCAATTTCAATTTTGTTTAATGTTGAAAGGTCTAAATAGAAGGATCGGAGCACAGGAACTAATTTTTCAGAAAACTTCCGGTATGTGTATTGTTTGTTTATGAAATTTTATACTGTATAATCTCTTATTTGTGATACAGTAACAAAGGCTTTTCAGAACTAGAGCTGCCTCTTCCTTTTCTAAATAAGGGATCTGAGATCTGGTTTATATATCTTCAGAGGAACCTTACAAATCGCACTGAATATAAGCAAACAGAACACATGATTTTTGGTTGCAATCGAATGTAGTTGCTATTGGATGGAGCAGATACTACAGTACAAATTTCATTTATAAACAGTGTTATATTGTTACTGTAGCTAACCACTGTAGACTTAATCTTCCTCACAGCTTTGTTTTTGTGAAGACTGGTAGTAAATTACAGCACGAACTCAGAATTCATTCCTGGGCAAATTGGATCCACCAAAAGGCAGGCAGCAGGGAAGTGTAAAGAGATGATGAAGAGTGTAGGGAAAGGATAATTAGAAGACATTTTCCCTGACTTACTTCCGAAGGAGGAACTGAAAGGGAAAGAAATGCATCTATTGGGTGAACACCGCATGTGCCACAGGGGCGCGGGATTTAGTGGTTCGCTTTACTCCCTATTTTCTTGGTATGGGTCCAATTTATTGTGGTAACTTACCATCTGTTTCTTGCACAACAGTGAAAAGTCTGTTTGGTCTCTTTCCTCTGGAGAAATATTTTGGTCATTTCTTATTATTTATTAATGTTTTTCCGAACCCAAGAGCTTGAAGTGACTTGAGGTATTAAAACGCAGAAATTTTACATACTCACTTTTCTTCATTTTTGCTTACTGTCAGAGAGTTTTTTGGCTGTCCAAACTGTGCAGGTGCCACATTCATTTTGCATTAGAAGCTTTTTCAACACATTGTGTAGCGAGTGTTTTGGCGTAGTGTTAAAATTTTAAAACTGTTTTATTTCCCTCAGTTATTACAGTATGCCCATATTTATGTGGAAGCAAATATTTAAGTGTTGCTAATAGAATAGTGGAAAAACTAGAAAAAACATTCCTCTGATCAAACTTCCAAAATACGAAACTTCTTTCTGGGCACATAATTTTAGAATGATGCTTCAATAATTTATTTTAAAAAGCCAAAGCTCCAACTTGAATGGAGGGGATTGCTACTGTTTCAAACATGAAAAATTTAAAAACATTTATAAGCATTTCTCAGTGTGCATATTTGTGCATAACAGTGTTGTAGCAAATAACTGCAAGCTTATGCTGTTACTTCTTGCCCCTTTTAAGACATAAAATTTTATTGGGCAGTTATGATTTGAGTCCCTTTAATACCTGTCAGAGGTTATTAAGCATCAGATGTTGGAACCTGGGGCACTGTTGAGGTTTACAATTGTTAAGGGACTGCTGATTGCAGCAAGTACTGCGGAGAGCAATAGGAATTATTACCTACTCCCCCCTCCAAAGGCCCAAACCTTAATTTACAGCGCAGAAACAGCATTACATGGCCAAATGCCATTGTCAAAGCCATGCCATGCAGGGCTGAAAAAAGGAGAACTTTGGAGAAGATGGATAAGCAGGATTAAGAGGCAGTGAAGGGAAGGGACACACTGAAGTGGAAAGCAGAGGGTGAAGTAGAGGTGAAGAAAAAAGAATGAAAGAAGAATGTAAGAACAACAAGCTAACCCAGAAAATATTCCGACTTCATCATCACTGTCAGACATCCCACCTTAGATTAGGTTTATAGGTAATCTCTAAGTGACCTCTTCACATCTTCACAAAATTTCTTTCCTGAAAGGCACGTGACACAAAATTATAAAACGTTTAACATTTGCTGGTTTTCTATTGAATGTGCAAGGAATAGGCAGGGAACATTTGCTTTAGTTCCATATCTTCGTGTGTGTGCTATTCTTTTTTTTCTTTTTTTTTTTAATTCTCATAATGCCTGGAAATCCTTTGACTAAACAGGAAGTTTTCTTTTGAACTTTTATGACTAACATAACCACAGGAAAGCTAAGAGCATTGCTGGGATTTCAAATAAAAGAAGTGCAGCATGAAGTAGATAAAATTTTATAAAAGCCATAGAAGTGGTCCTGGGAGTAAATGGAAATTATAGAAGTACAGATGCATCTTATAGAACATGACAGTTAAAATGGAATTGCATTGAAATATCATTTTAAATGGCTTAGACAGAAATTAACCCTCTGAATAGACAAGACCAAAACCATCCCTAGAGCCAGTGCCTAGGTTATTGCATCAGGGGTGAATTGGGCCCAATGTACTGATGATAGGATAAGGAGCTTGAAAAGGGCATGAACAAAGATGAATTGGAAACAGATGTCAGAAAGAATTTTTAGAATCATGCATTTATGAAGTAGCTACTGGGCAAGGCGGTTGATGAAAAACACAAAGGGACAAGAAGGGGAAGAGAGGGAGAGATTGACATATCTTACTTACTGCTTCAGCTAAAAATGACCTGTGCAGGTGATGTCTAATGTGCCTAACATTTTTTTTTTACTCACAACCATGTCAAGATATAAAATGGCAATATTGAGACATGCTTAATCTGTCTCTTAAAATTTTGCAGTGTGTACCAGTCAAATTATGAGACCGTAGAATGGTTTGGGCTAGAAGGAATCTTTAAAGATCATCTATTCCAACCCTGTGCCATGAGCAGGGGTGGATTCAGCTACATCTGTTTGCTCAGAGCCCTGTCCAAACTGGCATGGAATGTTTCCCGGAACAGGGAATCTGTAATATCTCAGAGAAACCTGTTCCATTTTTTCACTACTCTCATCATAAAAAAAAAAACAAACTTCCTTATATCTAGCCTGAATCTATGCTCTTTTAGTTTAAAACTGTTACTCCTTGACCTATAACTCCAGACGCTATTAAGAAGTCTGTCCCCATTTGTTTTTGTATGCCCCTTTAAAGTATTCAAATGCTGCAATAAAGTCTCCCTTTACTCTTTTGTCCAGGCTGAACAATCCCTAATCTCTCAGCCTTTCTTCCTAAGAGAGGTGCTCCAGCCCTCTAACAACTTTTGTGACCCTCCTCTGGACTCGCTCCAACAGCTCTATGTCCTTCCTGTGCTGGCACCCCAGGGCTGGATGCAGTGTTCCAGGTGGGGTCTCACCAGAACAGAGCAGAGGGACAGAATCCCCTCCCTCCCCTGCTGCCCACGCTGCTTTGGGTGCAACCCAGGATATCTTTGACTTTCTGGGCAGCACCTGTCTAACCTCTCATCCACCAGCATCCCAAATATCTCTTGGCAGAGCTGTTCATCCATTCACCCCCCAGCCTGTGTTAGTTCTGGGCATTGCCCCAGCACAGGTGCAGAACCCCCTTCACTTGGCCTTGTTGAAGCTCATGAGGTTGATGAGGGCCCACTTCACAGCACTTGCATACCTCATTCAGCATGTGCCAGGTTAGTAAGATTATGGAAGTAATTTTATAGCTGCTTTCCATAACTCCAGATAGAAAAATACTGTTCTCAGAGAACCTCAGAGAAGCTAACAGCTTACAGTGTACTGAGGTAGAGCAAACCTCTAGTGCTGGGCGACTTGCTACTGGATTACTTCTAGGGAGCACTTATGGCTGCAATAAATAATGTATCTAATACTGATACTAACAGAGGTCATCAGATGGCCATCAGATATATTCAAGGCCATGTACCCAACTGCCTACAGCAAGAACATACGAAGTGATTTTTCCCGGATAATGTTTCTGATTGGACTTAAAACAATGCATGCTGTATCCAAATCTTTTGCCATTTAAACCACACTGTAATAATTTAGCACAAAGATCAGCACTCAAAAAAAGTCAGATATCTAGTGTACATACAGAAACTTCAGCTGGAGGCATTGATTCAAGGATTCTTTGCAGTGGCAGTGACCAGTTATATAAAAACCTTATGTGGATTCTGCGGTTCATATATAGTGACAGATCTGTGTATAAGTTAGGAGTAAAAATCCCTGGTAAAAAGAAACCTGGACAGTTCCATGCTAGTAGAAATAACTTTCTAATAGAAGGAGAACATTATATGAACTTAACTGTAACTGCTTGCCTGCTTTGCTGTTTAGACTTGCACTGTTTGAAAACCACTTCCAGGACTGATCTAAGTGCTAAACCACATATACCAGACAACCAAAAATGTAATTTAGCTGAACTGATATTTTTGATTTTCATTAGACAAGGAAAATTGCGTTTTTTGTCACTGAAACATTTAGTGAAGCAGGATGTATGATTTGATTCTTCCAAAGCTATGAATATACTGGGAATAAAATTCTGCTTCTTTTTCCCCTTCTAGAGGAAATAAAGCTGAAAATACCAGAGGAGTGTGCATCAACTGTGTGCTGTCCTGTTTTTGGTGACTGAAGAAAACAGGTCCCACTCACCTTGGGGAGGTGGTTCTCACCTGGTCCTTCCCACCTAGGAAACTTTTGAAAGCCCCAAAGACTTTTTGCATTTTCCATTGTTATTCTATCCCTTTATGGTTTAATTGCGTAAAATTGCATATCCATTAATTTTATCTTTTCAATCAGCACTTTTAAAAATTAAGAGCATTTTCTACATAAAATTATTTATGATACATTTAGACAATATCTATCAAATTCCATTCAGTATAGGCACATTCTGTTAACCATAGTTTGGTTCAAAGATAATAAAAGTATCATCCTGGTTTTCCAGAAAGAAAAACTTTTTTCCTGGAAATTTATTCTTGGGATACCATTCATTGCTTTATTTGTTTCCCAAAAAATCATCTCTTGAAAGAGAAGAATGTGAAGTATTAGTGTTTCCTTTTTTACGTTGGATTTATGACTGCGTAGTGCAAATACTCAGAGGGAGTGACACCTTCTATATTTTAGATGTAGTTGAAACCTAATGATAAAACAGCTGAAAATATTACAAACACAATATTATTTGGTTTCATGTTTTTCTTGTTGGGTTTTGTTGTTGCTGTTGTTACTGTTTTTGTTGCGTTTAATTTAATTGGCTGAAGTTATTTTGTTTTGCTGGAATTTGTTATGTAGCAATCTGTAAAAGTATTGGACCAATTTGGAGGCTGATAAATGAATCCATAGTTTCACACATTTTAACCAAAATATTTCATGCTTCAGTTAAGTGTCCAACAAAGTGGAATTGCAATTGATCCACCACGAATCAGATAAAAATGTAATTCAATTTTCTAATACTTTCAACTTGGACTGTGTGTGCTCATCTGTGACACAGTAATATTTCATATTCACTGTGCTCTGCTCTAAATGTGGCTGAAGGTTTGAAGCCACAAATAGCTGTGCCCCTCTGTTCTATAATCACAAACTGCACTTCAAAAAGAGAAGTCAGTGACTGTTTCATTCTGAAAACCGTATAGAGTCTGCAGTAGGTTTCAGCTTGTTGCTCATCTGTGTTGAATAGTCTATCAGGCTCCCAGTCTGTGGAGCTTGATTGATTCTACACCTGTAGTCAAATTCAGCACCTACAGAAATAGACAAATTTCAGCAGTGTATCACCATTTATACAAATAGTGGGTTTGGTCCATTACAACTTTGAAATCATTATTCAACTTTCCCACAATGTAAGTGTTCCTTAGCTGTCTTGTACTACAATGAAAGAGTTTGTCTGAGCTCTGGAACATTAATTACTGCAGTTTTCCTCAAGTTTTGACACCTCATCTCAGTTATTCACCTGGAATAGTTTAAAAGGGCATTGCTTTTAAGTACATTTTAATGCTTGTTTTTTCTGACATTTTAAACGTTTCACGTAGAACCACTATCTCTAGAAAAACAATGAGTCCTACTAAATATTAAAATTTATGTGAAATGCTGTTGTTAAGTCGGATTTCACATTGAGTTGGGTGAGATAATGCAAAATTACATTTCTAAAGTTAAGGTGGAGACGAATTACATAATTTAGGTTTACACTCACAAAAATTAGAAAAGAAATAGGCTTCTTTAAGAGAAAATGAAAATGTTAATTTCTTTAAAAAGGTTAATTCACAGAAGAACAAAAAAGGTTTTTTACTCTCTTTGTTACAGAAATCTGAGCTCTACTCACAGCTATAAAAACATTGTTTCTCAAGAACTGTTATTACATTTGGTTACCTTTTGAAAACTGAAGTATTCATATTATAGGGTCTGTCTGGAATAGCTTATGTAATAGTTAGGAAAAGAGGGCATAATCGTGTAGTTGAAGAACAGGTTAGTAAGATTTTAAATGAATTAAGTAATAATTAAGTATTTCTTGAAACTAGCTACGTTCAAATGACAGATATTTCAAAATACTTGAGACAACATGTTTGAAATCTGCATAATATAATTTCAACTATTTGTCTCTTTAAACAGAGAGACTTCCTAGACAGAGCTGTCAGAGAAAATCATATTTTCCACTTTACAGAAAATTTTTCAAGCCTACAGCATAGTTCCTAAGTTTGAAACATGGAAGTTTGCAAGCACCTCGAAGAATCACAGAAAGGTGACTCACATCTGTGTTCCACCACAGTCACTGGGAGGTGGTGGAGAGCTCTTCTCAGGGCCTGGCCCTTGGCAGCAGGTGCGTAAGGTGCCCTGCTGCTCTTTCCTGACAAAATGTGCCGTGACAAGTTTGTAGTAGATTATCCTCCAGAATTAGGCCAGACTCTGTCACTTTCCAGGAGCACACAGGGATTTGTAGCGATCAAGATTTGCATCACAGAAATTTCTAGGATTAATCCCAAGGATAAGTTAATAAAGTGCAGAACCATTCGTTCCAGCCCACCTGGGAAGATGAAGTGATTTTTGATAAATTCATAAACTTTATTATAGTGCTTTATAAAAATACTTTTCTTGCAAAGTAAATTTGCAGTGATTCATATATGCTGTTCTGGACCACACTCATTTTTTTAGGATATGTAGTTCTTGAAGCAATGTAGTGCTGATGAAGATATGTAACTGTACTATTCTGGATACTAAAAATTAACTTTGATCAGTGGGATTTATTATTGATATTCATAGCTGTTATGTATATTTTGTTATGGTAATTTTTTATTTTTATTTGTTAGGTTTTTGTCTGGGTTTGGGTTTAGTTGTTTTTTTTTTAAATGTATTTTCTTATCATATTAAAAGAAGCGGGAAGGAGATACCCTCTAACTGTTATTGCTTCCTAATGTAGCCTGGTAGATATTTCTTAGATATTTTCATTTTATAGATGAAATTCCTATATACCTGAAAAATTTAACTTCCATTAGACCAGATTGTTTGAAGCCCCATTTAACCCAGTGTTGAACACTCCCAGAATACGAGAATTTTGAACAGTTATTCATTCAAGCATCAGAAAAGAGTTATTTATAAACATTTCTTATGTTGAGAGCCGGTAAGCGCTGAAGGCAGAGGCTCAGCATGCCATAGAAACATGCAGAGTCCCTGAAATGATTCAGATTTCTTTGGGACAAGGCCTAAAGCAACCTGGGCTAACTCTAAAGTCTGCTCTGATACGCATTGGACTCCAAATATTCCTTCCAATTTCAGCTTTTCTCTGTTTTTTTAGAATCTCAATGAGCTGATTGAAGGTAACTAAAATGATCTCATAAAAATTGGCTTAGAAAGTTGCTGCCTATTTCAGCATCCCTCAACATGTGGAGCTTCACTAATGGACAGATATTAATAGTAATGTCTAGCTTAATTGTGAAATTCTCTCCAGAAGGTATGTTTGAGATTATTACTATGTATTTTCTAAACCATGTATTAAAACTTATTTTGCTCAGAGGTTAAGGTACAGTGAAAGGTAGATTTTAATGCACGTGTATGCCATGGGCTATTTCAGACTTAGCAAGCTGGAGAAAGCTATATCAGAATTCTTTCATGTATGCAGTGGTTCTGGATGGTTTGGTCTTAATTTTCTTGAATTAGTTGAAAAGTGGCAAGCACATGAAGTGTGTGTTTCTGTGAGTCTGAATTTTCCTCATAAATTTGCAAACTGTGTTTCAGTCTTACTGTGTTAACACTGAGTATCATCTGAAGTCATGTTTAGCACTGTTTTTCTCTGGCTCTAGGGATATCTGCTATAAGTGTGTGAGTCTGTCCATTCAGGCTGTTCGCTGAGCGCTTTCCACAGTTGATTCAGTCTTTCCACCACCACATACCTTCTTAATTGTGTTGCTTTGTGAACTCATATGAAAACACTGTTTTGCTGTGCCATTAGTACCATATGTCACTGTAGTTGGAGCTGAGAATAAAACCATTTAGAATTTTCATTGGTTTTAGTTAATGACACTATCAGCAGTATTATAATTTAACACTCACTTCCTTCGTAGAGTTTTCCCACAATAATACCTTTGAGCACAATCATGCCTGTCTTTCCAATCCTGAACACAAGAATGTGTCTTGTGTTGCTCCAATATTCATTGATACTGTCAGTGTACTGTCCAATGCTCTAGTCGACTGAATTAATTTAGTAGTATGCAGAGTTAGTGACTGGATGTGGTGGTCTTTGAGAGACAAGTGCCATGTAGAAAATCACATTTAGAATTGCTTTGCAAATATTACCACTATATTCCAGTAGCACTGTCAGGCATTGTTGTCTTGAATATCACCTGCAATAAAGCAACCCATGATGCAGTTTGTTCTTTTGAGAGATGAAAATTATTGCAATTTCTGAAATAACAGCAGATCTTGTAGAATAGTTTTTCATGAAAGTATTCATTTACTTTGCACTCTCATTTACCTTGCAGAGAGAGAAAATCACGACTGCATAAAATAATCCCATAGCTTGCTCATAAAATGTTCAGGCTAGATGAAAGGTTGGGAATGGTGGTGATTAAATTACTATGGACAGCAGCTCAGGCAATTTACATGTAGAGATGAATGCAAATAGGTGGAAATTATGTGGAATCAGAGCACTCAATTGTTTCCTGAGTCTCTTACTGCAGTAACTTGATTGACATAAAACCTAATCTAGATTGCTTCCCTAATCTAGATTCTCTATTCAGGCAATCAGTTACTTGGAAGATTAATCCAGAGAAGCACCTGAGGAAAACATTATCCAGCCTTTTCTGTTACCCCTGTGTAGCTGGCTAGCTATATAGTTATTGATAATAATAATTACATATTGTTACAATATTTATAATAGCTGGAATAGTAGTTATTATAAGTAGCTAGCTAGCTAGTTACTTATTAGTCATCAGTGGATCCTGGAAAATACTACCTGCTTTCTTATATTGCTATATATCAAAAAGGCATTTACAAAAAATACCAGTCTTACCTGTGTCTTGTAAATACTCAGGAAATTACCAGTTGAAGCAGTCAAGAAGAATACAAACTGTGGAGTCGATGATACGGATGACTTGGACTTGACTCCATGATGAGACTGCTCATTTTTGCTCTTTAGTTTCATGAGGTAAATTGCGGTGACTGTGTTAGGACATTGTATGTGTCTGTGTGACAGCTGGTATAACTGCTCTGTCTGTCATTTCATTCATTTTAGATTTTGGGCACTGTGTAGGTACTGCAGGTACAGCAGGTAATGAGGGAATATTGTGCCTCTTTGGAGTAGAGCAAAGGGTGCTGCAGAGAAAGATGTTTGGGTATGTGGAATGAAAATTTTTGAACAGAGGGAGAACATTTAGCATTGCTGCACTGGAAGACTTCAAGAAACAGACCCTTACTAAAATTAAAAAAAAAAAAGAAATGATTTTTTGAGGATTGTTGACTTTTAGGAAGCCACCAAATAATGCTGAGTATAGAGGAGGCCTTGAGGTACATTCTGACCAAGGGGAGACCTGTTCAAAATCATTTTCATTTTGATCCAGAAGACTCAAATTACCTTTTTTTTAATTGTTACCGTAGTCTAGGGGCTCTACTGAAACCTAACATTAAAAATTGAAACCATTTTTTGGGTCTGAAGCATATTCTGCTTAAGAAGTATGCTGGCAAATCCACCTGAAAACTGCATCCCATTTCAGGTCCTGAGAAAGCATTTTTGCTTATAATTTCTCTGCTTAGTGCCCTAGGGTAGCTGTCAAAATCCTTCTGGATAGCACAGTATTAGGATAGGAATGAGGAGGGAACAGGTCTATTTTGGTATAAAATTTTTCTTTGTATATAATCCTTTTTCATCCGAATCTTTCCATTGCCTGTAGTGCGTAATTAACTGCAGTCATGCTGTCTCTTTCTCAATGACTTGTGCATTATTTTCTGCAAAAGTTGCATAGTTTCAGCAAAAGCGATGGGAGAAAATCTCAGAGTAATTTGGCATCATGGTTGTCTTCTAAATAGAAGATGGGTTAAAATCCAATCACAGGAGGGAAAGAAACTTTGCTTTTCTCACTACTAGAAGGATATTTTAACATTTAAAATCTACTTTCAGCTCTCAACTCTCCCTTTCCTCTCTCTTCTATGTGCCTTCTCTGGATGGATTACGAAAGGAAAAAAAAGGGCAAGCACTTCAAGTGGATTTGATCTGGTCAGTTTTTACTATGAAAATCTGCGTTCACAGAGAAATTATGAGCAAGAATGTTTGTTTCTGAATCCCAGCCAACTGTGAATGTCAGCAAGGCAAAGTGGCTGAGTCCTGCAAATGTCTTTTGCCTGTCTACAAAACCCAAAACACATTAGGTTGTAAACTGCAGCTTTTATTGAGTAAAGGCATCTCTGGTATTCAGTAGTCACTAAATACACAGATGTTTCAAGATAGTAAGTTACAATTTTGTTCTTGTGGGGTTTTTTTCTGGGCAGCTGTGTTATCAGGTTTACTTGCGGCATATTGCATAGGACTAGGTGAACTTGAAATGAGCCTTCTAAGGTAAATTAGTGGGTTGGCACCACATCACTACCTGAAATCCTAAGAACTTTTGGCAAACTTCAGATATGTCTAGGAACAAAACCGAGATGAATTATTTCCTTTTTTGTTTTGCCATATTTCACTTCGACAGGGCAATGTTTCTTGCTGTTCAGTTTTACTGGAAGTGATTGCTTTTCTTGAATATTTGGAATAGTCTAGTTGAAATTGCTTTGCATGGAATATACATAATAGAGATCATACTTTCAGTCGGCTGATGATATCTACCTATAAAAGCAAATCGAAAATCCTGATAAATACGATATTTTCTTTCCATATATTATCTTGTGTCTTAGGAATTTTAGTTCACGTGTAACAGTGTTTCTTTAGAAATATTCACTCACAGGAACTCTTGTTCTGCATATGAGCTTCATATTCTATGAAAATTGTTTTGATTGGTTTACACCTTTATTTTTATATGTATAATCAGATTAAATTCTGTTTTACAGACTTATGATGCGAATCAAAATACAGCTTGGCCCAAGCAGGCTTTTTCTCCATCTTCCGTTATCTTTTAGTTTCCCCACAGTTACCGTTTCTCCCACTCCACAAAATGCAGCCTTGTTGTGTGCTTTTGAATGTGCAAGCTTTTCACTTTGCTGTGGAGGGCATTCTGTTTGTTCCTTGATAGTGATATTACACGCTACAACTCTAATACCATGCATATGATTTAATAGTAATAGTTCTAGTCTGGTCACCTCATTGTTTGTCTTTTATTCTGTGCTGTCATGGCTCAGGGGAACTGAATGCTGAGATTTGGGGAAGATGGTGCTCAGAGGAGCATCCCTTCCTTCAGATGATGTCACAGCCAAATGAGGGTATATAATCTTTACAAATTCAATCTGCTCCCAGAAGGTCCTCTGAGCAGATGGGATAAATGGGTACTGCTGAGGCTGGTTCTGCAGCTCATATCTCTGGTGAGTGCTGCTAAAGTCTAAAGGGTATCTGAGATTTCTCTCCACAGGCTGTGTTGGCAAGTTCAACAGGGAATTTTGCCGTGAAATACTTTGTATTAGAAATCACCATGAAAATACTGTGCAACATCTTCATGGCTGTGGCATTCAACTCTGTGAGGCCCAGAAACCTCTCAGACTGTGTTTAAATCCTGAACAAGAAGCTTATCTTGCAGTTTCCTTCAGAATAAGTTGTAGGATGTATTTTTTGCCTTTATGAGATGTGGAGGATTGTTGGAAAAACAGTGGATGGCTGTTTGCACGTAAATGATTTAACATTTTTCTCATTGCAGGATCACCAGCAGGGATGAGAATAGCACACAAGGTTTTCCTTCCCTTGGGAACCAGATGGGTCAGGTAGAAAACAGTATTACCTGTGGTTTGGGGTGTTAATGATGATGAGTTTAAGAGCAAGTCTGGTCACAGAAGGAAATTAATTCTAGAGCAGAAATGAACTTCAGATGGTCCACATTTCTGAGTTCTCATAGAGAAGTCTGTTAGAGGAAAAACTTCTAGAATTCCAGTTACTGAGAAAATAGTTTAAAATGAAGTATTCTTTTTCAGCTGAGAGCTAGTTAAAAGTGACATGTTATCTGTCCTTTATGTGTCTCTAATGAAGATAGAAATGTGTGGTTTGTAGCCCAGAACATCTTTCAGAGTCATGGTCTATTATATCACCAGCTGTATAAAATGCAGGCATTTGGGATAAATACAAACCAATTTCAGCCCTGTGGTTATGATCAAAATTTGATAATAATGCTTAAATAAATGAATAAATAAAATTATCTGTTAAGAAAATTCCTGTTATGAAAATGTGAATGATTAAGGTCAAATGTGAAGAAAAACTTTTTTTTTTTTCTTTTCAGTTTCTGTACTGAGGGTCACAAATGATAATATTTAAAGATGATTACAAACATGTTAGTATGCTTATGTATTCTTTCTGATAGTAAACATTTTGTGTGATCCACAAATTCTTGTCTTCAGACATGTTGGTTGCACTTCAGCTTGTTGAAATTTGTATTTTACGGAAATCTCCTCAGTAAAAAGCATAGTGTCTAGACAGAGATACGGTTACCAGAAAGTTTAAGGTGACTAGTGGCTTTTTTTGGCACTCAATCCAGGTAGATGGCTTAAGCATACATAATAATTTTGCTAATTGCTTTGAAGAGTCTTACATTATCTTCATATTACCTTTAAAATGGGTCAATGTAATGGTTAGCTGTGCATTCAACAAGTTCTATTGAAATTAAGTAGGGGATAAAGAAAATACACCTCTTAATAGTACTCTGAAATGTTACTATTAGTCTCTGTAGGCTAGATGAAGCTATAGAAAGTAAGTTTAAAAGATTGAAATTTTAAGTAGTGTGAGCATTTCTTAACTAAACCCTGGGTTAGATCTGAGAGCACGCTTTTCAATCCTTTGCAGTTATTTGCATTTAGATATCCTATAAATAAATTATTAAATACATTATTTAGAAAGTCCTGGCCCGCTATGTGATTTCTGCAGTGGGTATGAAATGCGATAGCTTTATGAGTTTGAAATACACCCTAAAGTGGTTAATGATGTAGAGACGTTAAAATCTCATCTTAGTTTTTATGTTCAACCTAGGATTCCTTGCTAAAACCTTCTTAAAATTAATGAATAACTCTCTTATGCATTAGGATTTGAGTAACACTGTTTTATATATTTTCTGTAATAATTAATGCTGGGACATCTGATGCCAGGGCCAAATTGCATTGTTACTGCTAATTAACCTTGCATATTAGAAAAGAAACAGGGAAAAAACCCCAACAAGACTTGGAAGTACTATTTCAATGTGTTTTTATAGGTGTGTTTGTTTTAAGTGTGAAATAAATATATAAATTCCATATTCTATAGGAATGTTTCTTGGACATAGCAATATCTCTTTTTCTTTTCATTATTTAAATTGAAGCAGGGCACATAATTTTTCTAAGAGGAAAACAAACTATTTTTAACTATTTAAACTAATTTTCTTCTACAAATCTATTTTTGGTTTGGAATACAACTGAGCCATTAGAAACACTGTAAATTCATTGTATTGTAATGCTTGTGCTGTAGAAAATCGTAGTGTTTTCAGCAACTCTGATAGATCTTACATGGTTAAATAAAACATGTTTCTCAGTGAAAATCAGCTGCTGAGCCCACGTAGGATCAGCATTGGCTGAGGAATTCCTCAGGAGCTTCAGGAAGAAGCTAGATAGGAGTCTCGATGACTTTTCCAAAGATCTGTGAGAATTCATAACAAAGAGGAAACTATGACAGAAAATAGAGGCGAATTTTGGGCTGTGTAACTGGTGAATGTTTTAATTTTATAAGTCATTAGTGATGTAAACTTGTAGGAAGAAGGCACATGCAGGTGATAGGCAGGGAGTGTGCTCTCCTCACTGGAGCTTTGTCAAAACGATCAATGGGCACTGAAGAGTGCAAGAGCAAAGGGCTGGGCAGCCATGCAGAAACCACAATTAGTATGGTTGAGAAATTGAAGAGAGGACCACTAGACTTGGATGTCTAGCAAAATAAAAAGAAAAATTTCCATTTGTTGGGAGAAATTTAGTATACTTTTAGTATTACCTGAATTTACAGAAGTTTGGATAACTGGAACAATCCATTCTGAGGTTATCACCTCCTTCATGTGCGACAAGCTCATATGTATTATATGTCAATGAAAAATACCTAAGTTTAAATTAAGAATTGCAGTGTTAGGATCATAAATGCTTATGGAAGTCTTAAAGTCCAGAGAGATTAGACAGTTAGGCCCATTTGTACATGAATGTTTTATAACAGTGTCACCCTTTAGGAAAAGGTCAGAAATACTGGAGTGTCTTCTACTCCCTCAAAGTGTAACAGTAGCAGTAAGGGTCAACGTGTTGAGAAGGTTTCGAGACTATGAGTGTACATTTCCACAGAGAGGACATTTGCATTTTTTCAAGAAGCAAATTCCACCTCCGTTTTTCAATGCCTTGATGGTAGTATTCCAGTAAATACCAGCAGTAATAAAGCCACAGTGAAGAGAGTGGAACAACCCAAAGAGAGGTGCATTGCCTTTCATGTACCTGCTGTGTTACGGGCTGCTTTGAAAGGTGGAAATCGATCTTCACTGTATCACATGGAGCATAAATGATTCAGCACGATACAGCTAATACAAATTCCACTTCTGTATCTTCCATCAAAACCCATCAACTTACCACCAATAAAGTATGACAGAAGGAATGAAATTTAAAAAAATCTAATGTAAAAGGATTAAATCAAGCAATGATTACTTCAGATGATTTTTTATATTAGTTTTTAAGTACCCATGTGTTTTTGTAAGTACTGAAAGGTACCCAATATTTTTATGAATAAGTGTTATTTCTGAATATAAGCCAGATTTTCAATTCACTAAGAATATGTCACCTCAGGGGACTTTTAAACATAGTTTTTGTAACTGCTGGAAAACTATATAAGAGATGTACATTTTATTAACCATCATTAGTGTGCAGATTGTTATAGAAATCAACAATAGGAATTACATTTTACTGAATATAGAAAACATAACCTCCTTGTATTTTCCTTCTAATTCTATCTCAGTTAACAGGCCCTTATTTCAAAATCCTATTTAGAAAAAGGGGTTTATCTGTTTAATCTTGTGATTTTCTGAGAGAATTTTCTGGTACTGTCTTGATCAAGATCAAGAGCATATTGATGCTGCAAAAGCTTTTATGTTACTTTTTTCTGATTGCCTATTTTTTAAAGGGTAAATAATTATCTGAGATACTATCATCTCACTTCGGTTTTGTACTGTTGGACAGCTGCAATAAAAATAAAGTTATTACTAATTGCTTCTGTACATAGATTTGTAAAAGAATTGCTATCTGAACGGCAGAAGACTTGTATTTCAAGTAAAACTTCTAAAGTACAATATTCATTGTAGCTATTTCTGGTGCATCCTTATCAGTTAGTAGAGCGTTCACCTACCTCTTAAACAGTTTGCAGTTTTTGAACTTTCTTGTTTATGGGGTATTTATTTCTTATATTTGGGGTAAAGGAAGGAGAATAATACATGGAAAGAATTATTCACCTCTAATCTCTACTGTAGAAAATCCTTGCATACCATGTAATTCCCTTTTTTAACTAGTGTATAATTTGAATTCAGCCCACAGGCAAGGTAGAAGTTTCACTTTTTTGGTTGCTATCTGTAGCTCTACGGTGATATTTCTCTTGAAATTAGAACCATGAGAAATATAGTTAACCCAGTACTGGTCTTAGAGTCCAAAGAAAAAGGAGTCGAAAAGGAAAAAAAGGGGCAGTTTTAGTTTTCCATTATTTTCACCATCTGAGGTGGCATTGTTTCAAGTAATGCAAGCCAGCAGGGCCAAAGGGTTTGTTTGTATCCATCCTTTTAATTATAACTCTAAGGAAAGCCAGTGGATTTTGACTCGCGGTGAAAGTAAACATGGACTGTGTATTTGTGTGGACAAAATGAAAAACTGAAATCTGTCATTCCTTTCAGCGTTTAGATATTCTATCTGACACAAATCCAATTGTTTTTCATTCACTCATAAATAAAGCATGGGACAGATGTGCTAGGTTTACAAATTGCTGGAGAAGGAGATGGTGTTTATAGACTGCCTTTCTTTTGCCCTCTGTTGCTAGAGATAAGAGAAATCCAAATTGACTTGCTTCCTCTGCCTGAAGCATTTTGAACTCACAGCTTCCCTGTGTCTGAAGCATGCTCTGTGTTTCTGTGTGTAGTGGTATGGCTTCAGCTGCTCATGGCTTCTCTGGGATTTTGGTAAATGAAGGTGCTGCAAAAGAAGAGAGAGAACTGAGATGATGGTTGGATTTTGAAAAAGCAATGTGAGTATCATGCTGAAAGGACAGAGTATCCTTTTTTTCATCTACTGTATCCTATGCCCAAAGGATGGAGTGAATTTCTCTTTTGCAACCTCCAGAAACACACCCTCTTCAGTGTTTCCAGCAGCTATGTATGCACTGCCAAGGGCACTCGTTCAGGGCATCACCTCTAAAGCCTCTCCATTACCCAGTTTCCCATCAGGTCTCCTTCAGACCCTGAGCTGCTGCTTCTGCAAACGTGATCACCAGCCAGGTCATGCTTTGTGCCAGCTTTCCTGCTTTCTCGACAACCATAAACAGCAAGCAAGAACCTCACCACATTCTGTCTTTGTGTTCTTCCTGCTCAGGTCCCACACCAGAAGCTGGCTTCTCACAAGCTACAGAGGAGCTAAAGTCTTCTGACTCTTTAACTGCTCTCCCCCAACCCTTTAAGTAAAACCATATTCTCTTGTGGATGAGCGGATTTACCTGACACTCATTGCAGCAACAAAGGCACCTGAGTGTCTTTTCAACTGTTCTTTCCTGGAGTAAGTTTAGACATTCCCTAAAATAGTCTAAAATTTGGTTCTCAAAGTAAAGTAATTTCACAGTTACCCTGAGACTTTTAATAGAAGATTTCAGAAGGATGTAGCTAGCAATTTACTGTTCAGCACACACTCTGTGTTGGTGGGAGGAGTGGTAAGACTTCACTCAAAATGGAGTCTGGTGGTGGTGGGTAAAAAGGCTTCTCAGAAGTGAGCTGTCAGCTTGTCATTTGTCCATTACATATTTTGCAGTTTTGATATGGTACGTGAAGATTTTGTTACATCATCACTGAGCTTTCAGATGATTGCTGACTTACAGTTGTGATTAGCGCAGTGATTTATATGTTCACATGCTGAGAGCTTCTTATGTTTCTTCCTGTTTTTCTGTTTCCTTGTTTTCTTCCTGGAAAATCACTATGGCCCAGGTAAAACAGCTTACACAAGTAAATTCAGTGTCTTTGCTTTCACTGATGCTTACAAATTAATGTTGTTTTGGTTTTTTTTTTAATCTAGGGAATGTATTTAGAAAGTTTAGTATTTCTTTGCAAGCAGTAACTATATCATTCAGGTTATTATCCAGGACATATTTGTAGCTAAAAAATACAAGGATTGGAAATAAAAGCAACTGTTCCAGTTTTCTTCACTTAAAAGTTATTGTATTGCTCTTACTTAGATGCTCTTTTAAACATAAAGGGTTAAGAGATACTTGGATAACTTTAAAAAGGGGACATGATAGTGAGGAATAATATATATTTTTCGATATTAATTGTAGAAGAAAGTTTCATCAGGCCAAAGCTACACCTTCTCTTTTTGAGCTTGCAGGAGAAACACCAACCCATTTTCTTTTTCATTACTGTTTTAATTAGGTAAGAATTTCTAGTAAATACTTCCCCTCTCCACTGTGCTGTCCAAAACACAATTCTTTGAGCACACACACGCATGGACAGACAAAAACTGAAAAAAAACCCAAAAAAACCCAAAAAACCAAAACCCACCACCAAAACAAAACAAAGTGCATTATGATGAGAACAGAGGGAATTGTCCAAATTATGGATTCAGCAGTCTTTCCTTCCACTTTGGCTCCTGTCACATGATGTGTAACACAAATAACAGTGTTGCATCACACCTACGTAACAGAGTTCTGGAAGCTAATTTCTAGGATTGCTCAAAAAAAATTAAAAGGCATAATTTTGAATGCCTAAGAAGAATATAAATACTGGTATTTCTGATAAACTGCTGTTTCTGCCTTTTTGATGTCTGTTGCGTATGTTCCGTTGTGTTTGGAGTGGGGGATAAGAAATCTAATAAGTACATTTTAAGAGAAGGTGCACAGGGCCATCTCTGGTTTTATACACAGGTATTTGTAAGAGCTGTTGAAACAAAAGTTGACCCCTTAAAGGGAAAGTTTGCATTGAATCATTGTATATTTGCAAAAGTTCCAAATTCCTGTATTTATTTTTCTAATCCTGAGAGCACATACGTTCTAGCAGAGTAATCAAGAATTAGAGCTCTTTCCTAGGTTAACTTTTCCAGAAAATATATAGAGCTTTCCATAAGGAGACTTTCAAATGTCTTCAATGTAAATGTCATGCCAGGTTGATTTCTTTTATTGTTGCTGAAAGTACAATGCATATGAAGGTACCAAATAATTTCCTGATCTTTTTTCACCTTCCTATCTAAAAATATATCCAGTTTCTGTTGCGTTTTCTATTCAATTTCTTCCTGATACCATGACTTTTTTGGGAGTCCAAGAAAGTAACTTGTTAAGTCTTGGTAAATGAATGTGTAGAAGCTTTAGTGTTTTCCTTTCACAATGCAGAAAGGCTCAAGCAGTTGATGGAACCCTTTCTGCTCTGCCTTGTGCTGGAAAAGGGCTGTGTTTGGTGGGCGTGAAGTCTCCCAATAGGCTGTTGAAGCATGAGGACTTGTAGTAAGCTCTATGCATTGGCATCAGGACCTCTACTGCTTTTATAGATTTCTGCCCAAGATTCAGCTGTGAGCTGCTCAATAATTTCTAGTAGCTAAAAATTCCTAGCAACAAAGACAGAACATCCCAGTGTCCAGCAATATCACAGAAACCCCTTTTAAAGAAAAGAACTGAATTTGAGTATTTTGACTAACCAGAATAATAATGAATAGTAATAATAATGAATCATTGCGAGCCTTTAGTCACATTGGCATGTTCAGGGATAACAGGATAATGTAATTTCAGTAATCCCCATATATCTACTCTCAGTAAAATTAATACTTTTTCTTCTGTGGCAAAATATTTGTGCCAAATGATAAAGGAAAAAGTAAATCCTGTAAAACACATGGTAATGAACAGTGAGTGGTTACCTAGAATCACAAATTATTTCAACCCTCAACAGGAAAACTGCAGGAAAACTGCATCAAAGAATTTATGGATTTTTTCTGATCTTTTAAGTCCTTTTGGCTCACAAAGTAGGCCTAATCCTACAAGGCTGCTGGATTGCTTGAGTAATTTGAAATAGATGAAAGATCAGTAAATGTCAAAAAAAAAAAAAAAAAGAAAAAGGCAGAAATATTGATAGTTACATTGTGTCCTACATGTCTCTTTTCACCAATATAGGTTTGTTTGTTTTTTTTTTTAAATAAGGAGGTGAAGGGCTGCCAGCTCACTTATCATCTATCCTTCCTAGCTTCAGGCTGGATGAGAAAAGGTTACACCAGTCAACTGGATGATGTACTCTGGGGAGAATGATTTTCAAACCATTCACAGGTCACTTTAAGACATGTAATTATACAAAAACATCTAAAATCTAAAAATTGAAGCATTAAAGTTTTTAAATAATAGCAGATGCAAGTCTTTTAAAGCATTTAACTGTTCTGTGTGAACTTTCAGTTGTAATGATTCTGGTGTCCCTTTCACTGACTGATGAAAGGTTTTTTCCTTTGTCATGTAGATTATGCTGTATACCAAAGTAATTTATTTTTATTCATTGAGTGTAGGTTCACTGGGATTTGTATTATCATCCTGTTTTCTGTTACATAGTCAGCTCCAGGAATTAACTGTTTTAAAAGTAAGCCACCGGCAATCTTAATTTTTACAGAATAAATACTGACTTACATAGGGTATGGGGTGCTGGTGTCTTTTCTTGTGTGTCAGACCTTCCATCTTTTTTACTTTCTGCCAAGAACTGGAAGGCAATGATGGCAAGGTCCTCAGATTAATTAAAGAGGTAATAGGTGCAGAACTGATAAAGCACTACTCAGCAGTAGATACTGGATGTGACATAATTTAGCAGTAATTGCAAACGCAAACCTACTTTATCCTTGGTGTTCTTATTTCAATGTTTACTTCCTCTGATATTGCCCCTGTTAAACTAGATAGACAGACTTTGTAACGAACTCCCCAAGTGTGTTACCAGCTATATTTCACTAATCATTCTAATTAAAATGTTGCATACATTGTGGACTTAGCTGTCTTTTGCATCTCTTTCTTTTAGTAATCTTTGTTCTACCTCTAGTTGACACAGATATGCATTCAGACTAATTAAGGAAATTTGCTTTGACTCAGCATGAAAAGGAGGGCAAAAATAAGGGCAGAAGGATGAAAATAGTATCACATATTAGCTAGCTCTTATATGAAAAAAATGGCAGTAAGAATGAATTGGTGGGTTCCGTGGACCATAGGGGATTCCTTCGGAGCATCTCAGATATGCAGCCTTAATTTGGGAAAGCCTCAGGTTTAGGTAGACATTCATCTGCATCCCTCCATACTCAGGGGAGGACACTGAAGAAACAAGTTTTTGTTCACCACTAGCAGTATAGGGTTTATTTATTTCACAAGGGTAGCCAAACCTCAACAAGCATCAAAACTCTTTTTTTTTTTTGTTTTGTAGGGTTTTGACTTGTAGGTTCAATATTTCAGAATATTTACTTCTGAAAATAAGCAGAAATCTATGGAGCTTGAAAAGGGCAGAGTGAAATAAAATGCTAACTTACGTTGATTAAAATTATTGCTTGGATCTCAAAAAAAGTCTGCAACCAAACCAGAAATGCAGCCAAATTTTTTTTTATAGAGTGATGTGCGTCATATGCAAGACTGGTTTTATGGTTTGATTATTGTCTACTGAGCACATGGTACAAATTATTTCAGTAACCCTCCTCATAAAGTAAAGCTCAAGTACTTTTCATATTAAATGAACTAATAGCTATGCAATTGATATCTCCTGTTGAAGAACCACCCCCAGACATTAAAGTGTTTTTCAGTTCACATTAATTTTCGTATTATCATTAGGATATATCTTCTAGGGATGAAACTGAGCTGCAGTGTGACTGCTTCTGTAGAGAGAGGCCCACCCAGTCTAATTCTCACATGGGTCACTGCTGTTGGTACAGCTGTAGTGGCCACTTGAGCCGTGGCTGTGGATGTGGCCTTGCAAACTGCAGTCCAACTGGTTGCAGTCTTCTGGATATTTCTCAAGATCTGTCCTGCATCTAGCCCAAAGGAGTAGAAGAGAGAATTAATCTATATGTACATTCTATGTATACAAATACATAAGACACATGAATAATGCATAAATATACATATAAATGTTTATATTTACAAATCTGCATATATATTCTCTTACAACAATTGATAAGCAAGCATTTATGTGTATTTAGACTTGCTTAAAAAGCAAGTCTACATCAGAAGCCTGCAAGTCTGTCTGCAAATGGATATTGGGACAAGCTATAGCTTCTTATTTTGAAATGAAATTCATAGATCAAATTTTATACTCTAGTATAAAGAGAAAGCTGATTTCATCTTCTTGATAATTTCTTGCTTTTTCACTGCACGTTAGTTAAGTACAGGATTATTTTTTGAGAAAATAATTTTTGGGGAGCTGGTAAACATATATCCGAGAAACAAAATGAGTCAAAACCACTCTCCCAGAAATATTTGAGAGTACTTTTCTTGTGAAAGATATCTCATAACCTATCCAAAATTTCATGAGAAAATAAATAAGCTTCCCAGGTTATGCACACTTGGCATAACCAATTCTATCTTAAAATATGCATTACGTTATCACCAAAACTGTTTTCCAACACCAAAGGGACCAAAAAGGCAAATCAAAAGAATGTCAAGAAAAATGACCTGATAAAAATGTTTCTAAAATTTGAAAGTGGTGAACAGAAATGTACTGCTATTGCCAAAAATATGTCTGAGGAATTTTAAAAATGCTAATTTATATGTGCTTTCTGTACCTTCTGTACATACTATGCTATTTAAAATTTTAATGCATCTGGCCAGTGAACAAAACTTCCAGGTGTTCCCAGGATACATCATTAGGACTTTATCCAGTGCCATTCTTTTCCCTCTTAGAATTTTTTTAGTTCGAGTTTTGACATTTTTGCATGGCAACCCCTAATGTAACCTATTGACTCCTGTGATGTCAAGATACCCAGTACCTGTCACCTGGTAACTTTGGTTGCTTAGATATCAGCTACATTGGGAACTAGTGGAATCGACCAAAAAATCCGAAAAATAAAAGGCTTGATGGCATGTTGTAGGTCCTACAAATTACTTCTTTCAAATCTAAACTGTTTGGGACTTGACTGGGACAAGCACCAAATTAGTTTGGCCAGTAGTTCATAAGTTAAAGAGGGAGCTTTTATGAGTTTCATATATTGATAAGTACGTTGCCTCTGACATTGATTGCGTGCTTCTCTCTGTAAAAAATTACAGTAACTCTCAAAGCCTATGTTCTGGTGATCTTTGTTTTGTTGTGCAAGCAGACAAAGATAGTAAACAACTACTTAAACAGTTTGAATTCAGTTGGATGACAATATTTACTAAATGTTTTCATCATATAATGTCTGACATAATTTATGGGTTCCTATTCAAGATTATCTGTATAGAACTGTGTATAGAGAAAACTCTGGAGATAGCAAAACCAGCACAACAAAGAACTTTATAATCTCATTGAGGAAGTGTTGCTTGGAGAGGCTAGTGAGATCACAAGAATACCATTGTAGAAGTTAATACGTGCTGTCAATGCATAAATGAATTGTAGCGTTTAAAGAAGAAAAGGAAAATGTGTACATTTCATTTGTAATGTGTAAATACTTTTTCGTGCCGTTTGCGATCTCTTCCGAACCTTTGAAAGATAAACTTCCAGTAAGCAACTAGGATTTCTTCTTTGCTCATTGGCAAATGAATCATATAAGGATTGAAACGGTAGGATGGGCAATCCCATGTAAATAAGTTTTCTGAGGAAAAAAATAGGAATAATTACCAAAAAAGTGTGGTGGTAGATTTGTTAACATCCTGTGTTGTTTAGATTTAGGTGTTTTAGTTTTTACAGAAAAAGATGTCTCAACAGGTATCATCATGGGGATTTCTTGGGCAATAGAAACTAGCAAAAATACCCAAAACTTTAAAGAAATATCCTTTGCTTTTAGTAATTTCTATTGAGGGAATTAATACAGTAATTATTCTTATCTAAAAGAGTAAAAAGTTTAAGATAATATAAAAAAAATAGTCTATGTCTGGATCTAAATATTTCCATATCTTTCAGGAATAAGTAAGTAATTTACACAACACACAGCTTAACAGATGCCATTAGTATTTAAACAATATCTAGAAGATATCTGCACTGTGTTTAGGAAGACTTATGAATTTTGTAATTTTGTAATTTCTTTTTCTGTAAGAACTTTTGTTGTACTCCTAAATGTGTGAGTACAATGAATAGCTTGGCATGTGCTCTGACTTTCAGTGTACTTAAGATAGGTAATGTCCAAATTATACTGTCTGGGCTAAAATAGCCCAAATAATAAAGCTTTTATTTAAGCTAATCTTTCAGGTGCTTTTACCAGACTCTTAAAATGATGTGTAAATTACATGGCTTAGTATAAATCCAGTAAATCTCCCTTTCTCAATTGAACATGAAGTTCATTTCCTAGTTGTTTTCTCCTTTTTTCTTGATTAAAGGCACTAGGCCCTGCATAGAAACTCTCACTAAGAGTATGCAATTCTGTGATCATTGGCATCATCACTGCACGTATCAGTTCAAAGTTGATGATGTCTTCTCTATAATTTTCTTGGTGTCTTCCAATCATGCCACTTTAGTTATTGGTCTTTAAATAAAGACGAATAAATGCAGTGGTTTCTCTGTATCTGAGAATGGGGTAGCCATTTCATAGGTCTGAGGTTGAAAGGACGCTTCCCCCAGTAGCCTTTTCCCTTAACATTTTCCACCCACGGGGTTCTGCATAGCAATTTGTCCAGAGACAGTATGGTCATGGCCATGATGAGAAGGAGGATGTCATTGTAGATGGGATAGACTCACTCAGTTTTTAAAAAGACTGTGACAAGCAGAACAAAGCAGAAGGACATAGATGGTTTTCAGGTAATACATGCAGAGAAGTAAAATTAATTTTTATTACAGAAGAGTAGTTACCTGGTTTTGAATGGGGAGAACAGCAAGATTGGTTTCTTTGATTCTCTGACTTTTGGGACTAAATACTGATGCTGTAGAAGGAAGAGAATGTCATGGTGATGCTGCCAGAGTACTGAAAAGGAGAAGAGATGTTAGTGAACAAAATGGTCGCCTGTAAATTGTCTGAGCCCTGGCTCATTACTAGTAATTAGTCATTATTAGTAATGACTAATAAGGTCAGGGATTTTTTACTTTGAGGTTATTGACAAGGTGTGATGTGACAAAGTGATTTTATAATGATGAATTGAATATAGAGATATGAATGTACAGCCTTGCTGACAAAAATAATACAGACTATCACATTAAAAACTGGACAGTTCAGGATAGGAATCTGAAATTAGTAGGCACTTTTTTTTTTTTTTTTCAGTGACTGGCCTTTTTTCTCTTGCTGCTCACTTCTTCCTGTGTACAAGAATGGATTGCAATCATAGATTTTTGGGGGAGGTAGCAAGAAGAACAGCTGTTTCTTTAATACAGGCATTCCTCCCTAATGAATTTTCCACTGAGCAAGTTTCACCATAATTTTTAATTTGAACAAATTCTTTATTAATGTGGAAAGGGGCAAAATACTTTCATAGTTTTTACTCTTTAGCACAGGTATTGTAAAGAGAAAAAGGCAGTCTTCCTTGATAGAGTGTTGATGAAATGAGGGTGGGTATCACATGGTTGTATGACTTGGAATGAATCGAATTGTGTGAGTTGACAACTCAATGAGAGAGATGCTGGAGAAATTTGGGTATACTTGATAAATCATGTCCTGGTGTTGTAAGAAATCATCCTGGGTTTGGTTGGGATGGAGTTAATTTGCTTCTTAGTTTTGTTTTGGATTTAGTATGAGGATAATGTTGATTAACACACTGGTGTTTCAGTTGTTGCTGGGTGGTGCTTACCCTAAGCCGAGGACTTTTCATCTTCCTCTGCTGGGCCAGTGAGGAGGTGCATAAGAAGCCATGAGGGAGCAAAACCAGGAGAGATGGCCCAATCTGGCTAAAGAGATATTCCGTACCATAAACTCATGTCCAATAAACTGGGGGGAGTTGTGTGGGAGCTGCTGATATGGCTTGAGGACAGGCTGGACGTCAGTCAGGAGGTGGTGAGCACTTGAATTCTGTGATGCTTGTCTTACATGGGGTTTATTTCTCTCTTTTTTTTGTAGTCTCACTTTTGTTACAGTTGGTTTTGTTATCATTATTGTTGCTACTATAATATTTTAATTTTATTCCGGTTTATCCTTTTTTCCCCAGTTCTCCTCCCCAGCCCATGGTGGGTGGGGGGTGAGGATGATTGAGCCACTGCATGTTACGTAGTTGCTGACTGGGATTAAACCACGACAGCATGATACTATCTATGTTTATGAATTGCAACCTAGAGGAAAAGAAAAAATCACTCTTCGTGTTTACAGTGCTCAGCATTGTATTTTACTGTATTCAGAATCTAAGTTTGAGGAACAACTGTTTTCTGACAACAAATACTATTTGTGTTATCTCTTTCGTGAGTATTATTATCATTATTACTTTTAAATGTGTGTTAGTTATACCGTATTCATCCTGTTCCTGAGAATTAAGCTGCATTCAAGGGTAGTACTATATCTTTTCTGTGATTTTTATGAGGTAATAACATACAGGAATCATTAGCCCAAATGTAATTGAAGCTTGAAACCGTGACAGCTGAGAAAGTGTTGTGTGTTTTTAGTGATATGAAGATTGTCTTCAGTTTAAAAATAAGCTGCTAACAGATGTTTAGAATACTCTTCTTTTTCATTAACAATGTGAGTGAAACCCTGAATAGCTGACTAGGAAAAAAACTGCCTGCTAAGCCAGTGGTAGCACAGATTTGTTATACCATGTTTGCTAGATGACTGGGTTGCACTGGGCCACTGTAACAATTCTGAGTGTTAAATAAGGTTCCCTAAATACTTTACCTTTTCATTTAGTGGTGGGGGAAAAAAATGAAAGGGTTTACATTACACCAAATTCAGATTTCTTTTTTTTTGTTTGACAGTGAAATTCTGTCCTACCCCTTGACAGTCTTTATCAGCTTAAATCATTCAAGTCAATAAGAAATAAGAGGAAATACGAATGAGGGGCTAGATTCACAAAACTAATGGCAAAGAAGTGGTCTTCTTCTTCCTTGAAGTATGTACCTCTGGTTGTAAATCACCAAAGCTGGATGAGGAAGTTGTCATTCTTTTCCTCAGCAGGTGTGAATTTAATCCTTTAACCCAAATTAGTGTTCTAGCTACCAACAGGTAAGTATTCTAAGATCTTTTTTTTGCCTAATAAACAAAGTTAGGAAAACTCAGTAAGTCAGTGAACCTCAGCATTAGATTGCATCATTATTAGTGTTTTATACAATTAAAAGAGTTTCGCAAAAAGGAATGTGAAAGACCCGAATCAGAGTTTTATGTAATATTTTAGTGACTAGAAAACTTACTTGTCAGGTAGGGAACTTCTGCTGACTTCACTTTCTGTTTAATTTATGAACAAGTATTAGAGTCCAGATTTCACAGGGAGTGTAAATAATGTGATTTCGAAGACACCATTGAAGCTAAACCCATTTACCCCAGCAGAGAACCAAGGCTTGTCTACATAATAAAGTGCAACTATAAGAGATCAAGTTTCAAAATACCATTGTTTTTTGAACTCCTACATACATGAAAAATGGAATGATGATTCAAAATTCTGTTTTGTTTATTAACTTGTCTATTTAAGGTAACATTTTTATAACTTTACCCTTCTTTTCTTTTTAACAGCACCTTCAGGCTTGAAGGAATATCTATATTTGGAGGCACGTCAATTAATTTGCGTATCAGATCCATCATTGTGACTTCTTGCAGGCCAGATCTGAGAAGTAACCAGGAACCTGACCCGTAGTGGAGAATGGAAAAACCCTTCAAGTCAGAGCACAACTGATCAGTAGTGCAGTATTCTGCATTGAATCATCTTTCTCTGATCTGACAGCTACAAGCTGGGTCCTGGCAAAAGCCACAGCCTTAAATTCCATTCAGTGGGAAAGAAGGATAAGAGAACTAAATGTCTTGCCCCATTACAGAAACTGCTGTCTCCAAGCCTGACACCTGAGTTCTGTGCTGAGCAACCAGAGTACCAAACAACGAGTTTTTTATGGGTACAGCCAGCATCAACAAATATTTCAATATGTAGCCAAAAGGAGAAACGAAGCACTTACGTAATTTGAGAAAACGGATACATTTATTGTAACAGAGGAATGTTACTGTCTGTGGGAAGAAGACCTCTGTCATCCCTTGTATATATTCAAAGCCATACAGGAACAGGGCATAAGTGCAGTTCAGTCACTTAAAAGGATGCTGTCTCCTTTCCTGCACCCAGCTTTGAGGAAGTTCTGCTCTTAGAGATTGCATCTCGATGCACGTCTAGTATTTGCACTGTCACTTCCATTCAGGGTAACGATGTGTGCCACCATTTGCACAGATGGCCCCAGGAGATTTTTGACCACAACAAGCTATACTTTGCCAGGGCTCCAAAAGGAATTAAAAAGTTAGAACTGAAGAAAGACAGTTATGCTCTCTTTCACTATGGGGATCTCTTCACAGAAAGGACTATGGTCCTTTCTTAGGATGAAATAAATACATGCATATACATACATATATACATATGTATATATATGAAAAAGCAGCAACATGATAAGGTGTATTTAAAAAGGGGATATAATCTTTTTTAATAGCATCCATTTTTTTTATCATATTAGCAGCTGAGAAATTTAGTCTATTGAATTATACATCAAAAAATGTTCCTATTGAACATTGACATTTAGTCCCAGTTACTGCTAAGGAAGTCATTTGTAATATGTACTTGACATAAAATTTTTCTAGCCATTTGTCTCTACTTCACGGAGAAATCTAACAGACAAGCAACATTTTCAGTTTATTTTTCTAAATAAATGTGTTGTTTGTATTATTTGCAGTCACTCATTTTGGCTGGTTTTCATTATCTCCAAAAGTGATTCAAAGACAGAACCAAAATACAGGAATTGTTTGTTCTTGTGAAGCTGTAATGATTTGCTGAATGAAAGCTTTAATATAAATACTGTAATTTGTAAAATGATGAAGTATATTTATATAGGCAAATATGTATGGAAAACAAAAAGGAGGTATTTTAACTCTTAATTTCAGAACATAGTTTATTTTAATATCCACAGGAAGAAATTAAATATATAATGGGATAGGGTTTTTATTATCAGTGAGTTTTAGTAAGTGAAAATTTGGATGTTTAAGAATGAAATGAATGTAGTCAAATAATGGTGGTTTCCCAAATTATACAGAGACCTTTTGCCAGCTGTCTCATTTTATTCAAAAACTGGTTTAGTCATTTGGGGGGTTGGGTTTTTCTGGGGTGCGTGTGTGCTAAGTTTTTTGTTTGGTGTTTTGTTTGTTTTGGCATACTGACAAGACCATGAATTTGATACTATTTGCTCATAATTTGAAAAGCTACAGAATAATTGGTTGTTTCTTGGAACAATCTACAGTTTACAGTTAAGAACAGTCATTGTTATTCATCAAATGCAGTGTTTTGTTGTAGAGTTATTGAACATTTCAATGCTAGAGCTGTTTTGAATAAAAATATTTTTTTCCTTTTTTTTCTTAGTCCATTAGCCTATGTGTAATTTTAAGAGAAAGTAATGCATTTGGTTCCCGGTTCACTTAAACCATTCATCCTAAATCCCGTTTTATGTATCTGATTTATAAAGTTGAATAGGCTTTTCTTTCAGTTCATTGCTTTATGGAACCATTTAAGTGCTCACTAACAGAAAACATACCTTTCAACAAGAAAAATTATTAAAAAAAAATTCTGTGGGTTAACTTTGTGAAGGGCAGATATCTGAAAAATGTGTTGCTCTGCTCTAATGTGCTAACAAGTGTTATGTGTGTATGTTTGTGTGTGTGTGTGCACGCATGGCACCCTTACCTGCTCATGAATGAAATGCCAGCTCTGCTGAAGTGCCACAAGTCCTGTTACTGCAAAAGATGCTCATGTTACTGTATTTTTTGTTGAAAGACCTCAGCTCTGTCTTTGCTTGTGACTCTGAAGCCATAAACAGCTTTTGAAGTTTGTCAGGAAATCAGAAAATTAAGTAAGTTTGTTAGACTTCCTCATTTGGCAAATATAGGGATGATCTTACGATTTGACTCTTTCCATGAAAGTTAGTGGTCAATTTCCTTTGGTGCAATGGATAAATGAAACCTTTGTATTTGTTAAAGAATGATGGCTGTGTTTTGTTCACACACAATTTAGCTTTTGGCTTATCGTGTTCTTCCTGTGATGTCATTTCTATGTCATTAGAATACCTTATTTGGACACACAATTGGCATGGGCTTGGTTTTCCTCCCTTTTTGGATAATCTGTATTTTAAAATTGGAGAGCTTGTTCTTTGAGACAAGTGTTCAGTTGTCTAAGGAAGGGACAACATTATTGAAACAATAAGAAAATTTCAGAATTATAGTTTGGGCACCTTCATTATTGCCTAATAATAACATTTGGAAAAGCTCTTATTTTTGTGAACAAAATGCATTCATCTGTATTTGAAAAAAGCCCAATAAAAATCTGGTGGAATAATTTGGTACTACTTGCAAATACTTTTCTGCTCTGCTGAGTTCTAGATCAGCTTGTGTGTAAAATTTTTATTGCACAAAACCCACCTGAAACAATGCACAGTTTTCTTCAGAAAAATATATGAGATATGTAAAATAATTACTTGGTCCCAGGAGTGATTTTATATAATGTGTGCACTGCAAAAATGATGAACATATACCAACATGTAGGCCTAATTTAAGTGACAAATGTATTTAGAAGATAACACTGCAAACCATAGTTCTCATCAATCACATGCTGTTATTTGCACCTCTGCTTAACTGGGACTTCATGCTGGAAAGTAAATTTCAGTGTGTGTGCACTCCCATACAATGTCATGTATCATGTCTTATTTTACTACCAGTGTCACTGGGAGAAATCCAGATTGCTTGATTTCTGTAGATTTAAATTAAATCTTTAGAGGAGTATTCAATATTGGATGTAAATTGAGAGGATATCTGTATATTGTGCAGATACTCCCATGAGATAGCACTTCAACACACAATTTCAGAAGTTGTTGGCAAATAATTAGCACTGAAATGATTTTTCATAGTTTAAAACCAGAGGAGACAATTAGATTATCTCATTAAACAGCAAAAAATTGTGTTATTTCTATTATGTTTGTCCAGGCATACTGACAAGACCAGCAGTACTTTTTCAGCTTACAGCGACTGATGGGTCATGCATTTAAGAAGTGCCTTCAGAAATAGTTCTAGAGTAATAGTGCATTGTTTCATTAGCTGGCATCTGAAAAGCCACCTGAAGTGGCCAATAGGCCTGAAATGATGAGGTGTGCAAAACAAAATGCTGACAGTTCTGGACGTGTCTGCAAGACATAATTTCAGCACTTGAATTTTTTAAAAGACAAGGATCACCATCATTCATGAGAAAAATAGGGTTATTTTAAAGTAGGTCTCTTGTGGAGTGGAAGAAAAAGATTACAAAAACCTGGTGATCACCAGGTTTTTATAAAAGTGTCCCTCTCCTGACACGGTTGCCCCAAGTGTCACATGTTGTGAGTATCCCCAGGGGACAGATATTTTTTCTCTGTTCAGTGGTGTGCTGGGTACAAAGCCAGGCAATGATGCTGTTAATAAAACCTGACCACAAGATAGTGGTAGGCTATTGTCTAAGGAGGGATGGATGAAGGACAACCATCACTGCCCTGGAGCTCCTTTGAAGGCAGGAGTCTGTTACTGAGACTGAGTCTTACAGAGAAAATTAGATTGAACGGAGTGACACATGTTTTGCAGTAAGATTCCTTAGAGGACTGCTGAGACTAAATTAATAATTTTCGTGGACTGTGCAGTTAAAGATGCCATGAGAGAGGAAGCAAAAGCCAGGTGGATGTTGTTCAAATTACTTCTCTCTCTAGGTTCAACATCCTTGCAGGGCTGCCAAGAAGCCATGAAATCTCCTCACAGTTGGGCTGAACTTCAGAAAGGACAGTTATAAACAAGGACTCCTGTTCAGGAGAATCTGGAAGGAACACTAAGAGGGTTAAGTCATGGCAGATGGTGCAGAGACTATTTAAGGTATTATTGAAGGCAGAGAAAAAATACATTCTGCTTAGCTAGGAAGGCCTTGAGAAAAGGTAAAGGGAAACCACACGGCTAATCAGCGGGGTGGTTAGATTGTCCTGAAGGGCAAGACATCCTTCAGACTGCTGAAGATTTTTACAGAAAATGTAAGGACTGTAAGCTTCTTAAGACTAAATAAAATTTAAAAAAACCCCAAACAACAAACTCAACAGCCAGGTTAATCAAAACAATTCCAAGCTACTTAAGAGATTTCTCAACAAAAATAGTTGAAAGAAACAAGAAATTCTGTTTCTACAAAAGAGCAGAGGGAAGTCTGGGAGACCGTCTGTAGTGCTGAAAGATAATCAAGGAAAACAGAAGCACTCAGAAGAAGCTATAGGAACAAAATTGTAGCATTTTAATTCTACTCGTGCTATAGAAGGACTTTTGTAGATTCTCACACATTAATTTTTTTGTGGAGGAACTCGTACAAAGTCATGCTTTGTCAGTTTGAGGTGGTACAAAACAAAATGAAGGGTTGTACACCCAAGATTTTTAAAGACATTCAGGGATGAAATAGCCCAATGGCACCTGTGGTGTGAAATTCATTCTTTAGAGCTATTATGATAGCTTTTGTGATGTGAAATTGCAACTATGTTGCCAGTTTTAGATTGAAAATGTTAGTGCATTAAATCAGTACTGGGCAAAACGGTTCAAACTATAATAATACCTCTGTAAAAAGAACTAGAACGTATGTAACAGTGTCAATATTACCAAACCCTGCAGGAAATTGCACAGACGGGTAAGAGAAGACACAGAGGAAATTGCTGCTGGCTAAGAGGAAAGTTCCTGCATTCATAAAAAATTGTAAAGTATTGGAGAAAATACTCATTTTTTGTTCAGTTTTCACAGGGGACAGAGCCCAAGAGTGAAGTTCTATGGGACATATACTGGGATCCATGTGTCTCAAAATATATTTGAACATGTGAATATGCTGGAAAAGTAGTGTATAATTATTTGGTAAATTTGGTGATCATGCTAAGTTATTAAAGGTGTTAAATAGGAGTGGCCTGAATGACTGGTTATTAAAATTTAAAATTAAATTCAATGACGATAAATGGAAACTGGTATGGAAACAATTTAATATTTTACATATTTCACTTAGCTTTATATTATAGCAGTTAAATCTACGAAAATGTTGGTCTTGTGCTTAGGAGATCAGAAAAAAATGCAAGTATGCAGTTAACAATTATTAGAAAAGCGGCAGAGAAAATAAGTGAGCATTAAATACATCGCTGTATCAATCAATATATATGCAGAAAGCCTTGATATTTAATTTTTTAAATACTATATCCAGTTCCTTGACTGGAAAACAAACAAACAAACAAAAAATGTAATCAAACTGAAAAAGCTTCAGAGAATGAATGAAAGCATAGAAAAATGAAATGGTACAATTAGCTTTTGTCTGTGAAGTGATAGCAGGCAATGATCTTCTGCTCCACAGAGGTGTGAAAGAGAAGTCGGATGACAAGATCATGAATGGCATCATGTGTGCAGGGGTAGGGGACATCAAACAAAGCTAGCCACTGGGAACCTCGAAAATAACACAGAAGTATTTATTTAAGCAGTGTGGAGGGAAGCTGTGGAACTCTATTCAGTCAACACTTTGCATATGCTGAAAGTTTGTCGGACTTAGGGGATGTGAAAAGAAAAGCGAAGATAGTAATTGAAAGTTGTGAAATTAAGTAATCCTGATTTTGCCTCAGTGAAGATCCATTGGTGTCAGGGTGAGTATCATGAAGATGAATTTCTGTATGTGTGTTCTGGATCACTGTGAGCTGCCTTTGTAGCCCAGGTATTCCACTTACGTAAACTGAAACCAGGGGGCAGAAAGTTCTGCTTTTGCAATGTGCAGTATGTACTTTACAGAGGCACAAACAAATTAGCAACACCAGCCAAGAGTTTTCAAATAGAAAGCAAAAAAAAAAAAAAAATTCATAAGACAGGTAAGGGATGATGCTCTGGAAGTTATATCAATAAAAATTCACTGATGTATTAGTTTGGTAGCTTGTTACATTGAGGTTTAGCTACTGAGATTTAAATAGGCACGTGTAGTAATTAAGAAGACTAATGTCAAGTGAGAGATTAATGTTTCGGCAAGTAAAACATCCTAAATTTAAAAATCCTGCAATCTTTTGATTAGTGCTGATTACATGTTTCTTTAAAATAAAAGTATGTGTCTGTTTATTTGTTTCCTTGACTTTATCACAGAAACAAATATCCTTTACCAATAAATATAGTTGCAGTGCAAGCTGTGAATGGAAACCATCTGGATAATCAGAATGAGAAGCTTAGAATTTGAGAAGCTGAGCCCCATGTTGATTGGCCAAACTCCCTCTGAATTACCTATATTTTAATAACCAGAGAGTTTTTACGCATTTTCACCAAACTGACAGCAATTGGGCATATGACAAACTCATTATATATAGTGGAGACTTTGACACTCTATTTTGTTGGAGAGATTAATACCTAAAATGTAGAACTAGAAGACCTAGTCAATAGAATTTAAAACTTCTGAAAACTAAGTTGCTAGACCATCTAAGATTGTAGATGTACCGAAATCTATGTGTAATGTGGAATGCAATGGATTTTTTTTGATTTAGCCTATTATTTGTTTCAATTTAAACGGATTTTGCAATAGCAGTAAATAGGTTGTGGAAAAATAATTGTACAACAAGATCTTTTTCCTAGAGAAAAATGTTTTTAAGTTGTTGTAGCTGCAAAAGTGAGTAAATTTCTCTTTATAATAAATCAGTGAGCAACATATTTATTACTATTGTGAGTATCACTGTTACAGTTGTGGTAGCATTGATTAAATAGGACAATACATTTGGTTTTAAAATTGTTTTTCATCTACCTGTTTTTAGAAAAAATGCTTGCTTTTTCACCAGTTTCTCTATAATGCTCTCTGCTTTCATATTGCTAAAAGAGACCTCTGCTTTGCTCCTTCCTCTGTTTTCAAACTACAGTTGTCACTGTGACATTATAAAACAAACTTAATTAATCTGCTGGGAATTCATTTCTGTTGATCATATGCCCTCTTCACTGAGAAGGAGATACTGCAGGATGGTCTTGAGTTAGCAGACTTACTTTAATTCAGTAACTTGTACTGATTTTATCTTATATAAGAGTAAATGCCTGGTATTTGTGTGCAAAAGCTAACTAAAGACACCATCTTTGCTACAGGCTGTTTAAACAGTTTTCTAAGAAGTTAATTTAGAATATCTTGAAAATGGATGAGAAAAATCTGCCTGAAAATCTGCCTGGTTATGGCTTTGTTCTATTTGAACTAACAATGTGATGTTTTGAGTGGAATGAATTGAACTGAATGAAATCAATAGTCTTTTTCTACTTGGCAAAATTGCCACTTTTCTGAAATTGTAGCGGATCCTACCTCACACTTAAACAAGTCTTTAATTAGGATTTAAAATGTCTTCATTTTTTATTTGTATGCAAAGAAGAGAGTAAATAAACAATGATAAAATGTAGAGTGGCAAAAGGGAGATCTTTATAAAAATAAAACCAAAAAAGTAAAGAAATTAAAATTTGCTTTGGAAAGATGCAGTCACAAATGAACTAAAAATGCATTATAAGACATAGCTAAAAGATCTAAATTGTGACATGAAAAAGGAGAGGTCACACTGAACATTCGGTTCCTGGAACTGAAGCCTGCAGAATATGCATTAATAAATGGTAAAGTATATACCATAATTTTGCCTTCAAACTTTCAAACTTTTGCAGTTAGGGTAGATCAATCGAAGTAATACTAAAAAATGCTGATTAGAAGGTCTTTCTGGTTAAAATCTGTTCTGGTTTCACTTTGGAGGTGATCAACCAAAGCTTTGCTTTCATAATGTTCTCTGATGGTGCATCCACGCTTTCTATGGATATCCTGGTATTTCGTCATGAAAACATTTTTCCATACATACAACCTGACCTATCCAGCTTGCGGTTCAAGGCCACTCTCCCATCTATAATCCCTTTTATACTGTTTGCTGCTGCTGCAAGGAGTTTATCTCTGCTTCTTCCAGTACTGCCCTTAGCTTTAACTTTGCCAGGCTAAAAAGAGCTCATCTCACTCAACCTCCCCATGTCAGTCACGTTCTTTAGGTCCCTTGTAGCCTCTGCTGCGGCTTCTGCACAGTTCATCCAGCTCAGGGCAAGAGCACATTGTTGGCCTTGTGGTCAGCTATCACCCTCGAGTCCTTTCAGCCTGGGTCCTTGCAGCTCATCCAGTCACTCTCCATTGTCCACACCTACTCTACCCTAGATGCACAATGAAGCTTCTCTAGGCAAAACCCATATTTTTCCGCAGATCCTACTGACTTGAATTTTTGTCGTTCATTATGTCTGTCACTCCTCTTAACATCATTCAGAAATCTGTCAGGTTTGCATTGTGTGTCGTACTCCAGGTCCCTGATGAGGGGATGCCAGTACTGATCCCGTGTTTCATCATGGAAGTCGTTAAGACTGGTAGAGCGTGATTTACCACTGGTAAATCTGTATGTATTGATCCTGATTGCCTTGTTTTCTGCGTGTGTCTGGAAATTAATTCCAAATGAATGCTACCTGTGAACTTTCCAGTGTAAAAGGGGAGGCTCCTTTTTTTATAACTCCCTTCCTTCTTAATACGAACATATTTGCCTTTTTCCAGTTGTTTGGGACCTTTCTTGACTACTGTGGTTTTTAATAGATGATAGTAGCCTTGCGTTCACTCAGCACCTTCAACACCTTGAAGTCAATCTGATCTGTCATCCTGTACTTAAGTTCAACATTTTTAAGTTGTCCCAACCTTCTTGGTCTCTTGTACGCCTGCTTCCACAACAAGACTGATATGTGCAGAATTTAAAAGGTAGGTTTTGACTGCCAAGACTGAGGTGAAAAAGTCATTAAATAATTCAGCTTTTTCCATATAGTCTATCAGTCAATTGGCTCTCCCATTCAGCAGTATATATTTTCTGTGAATTTCCTTCTGATATTAGCATACTTGTAAGAACTGTTCCTGTTACATTTATGTCCCTAATTAGTTTTAGCTCTCATCAGGTTTTGGTCTTTTTATCTTTAACAGAATGAGCAATACTTTTATAGTTTTCCTTTGATTTCTGTCCTTGTTTTCACTTCCTGTAGGATTTCTAGCATTTAAGTTCTCTGCATAGTGGTTCTGGCCTTTGATTGAAATTCCTGGTCTACCTGCATGAAGGGGTGCTTTACTCCTGAGCTCCAAATAATTTTTCTTTAAAAGTCAGGTAGCTCTTCTGGATGCTCCTTGTAAGAGGCTCCAAGGGTGTTAATCCATCAATATTCTAAATAAGTCAAAATCTGCTGTCCTGAAGTCTAGAGTCCAAGTCTGTCTCTTACCTTTGCCTTTCTCCAAATCTTGGTCTCGTCTTCTCCTGGTCACTGCAACCCAAACTAAAGTCTGCAATCCCACTCACAATTGTTTTCTCCTCGTTGAGCAGCTGGTCAAACAGAGTATTTCCCTGAGTAGTCCCTGAGTTAGAAATCCATAAGCAGTGCTCTGAAGACCCTTCCACAATGCTTAAGGATTGTATTACCTGTTCAGTAGATGTCCATGTGATCAAAATCCCTCATATGTACTGAGGGCTCTGATCAAGGGAGTCCCCTTAATTGTCCATAGACAGCTTCAGAGGTGTCATCTTAGTCAGGCAAGCTGTAACAGATCTCCATCACATCATCCATGTTGCATCCTCTTGGACCTAGACCTGGAGAGTCTCCACAGATACCTCCTTGTTTTCACACCATATCTCTCCTCAGTCAGGAATTTCTTTCACATAACACACCTCTCTGCTTCTTCTGCACCTCCTACCTTCCTTCAGCAGGCTTGTGGAGCAGTCTTGTGATGACAGTCAGTTCTACTGGAAGCAGCAGTGCTGTGGATCTGAAGAGCACAAGGAGTAAATGTCCTGTGTCTCACAGTCTTCATCTTTAGAGGTCTTGATGCATACAGTAACCTGACAGGAAAGATTTATGCTTGGTTTTCAAGCATAGAGGCAGGAGCATGACCTAGGTAACCCTTCTGTAAATGGGAGACAAGTTGTCAAATGGGATATGAAGCTGGGAATTTGATTGTTAGAAGCTTAGTAATCAACTTGGAGCAAAGAACACAGCAAAAGAAAGTGAGTGAGGTCCCAAGAATAAATGTGAAAGTTACGCTTGTGGTGTACTAGTCAGGTTTTCAGAGAGCCATGTCCTGCTCATTACAATACCTATGAATAGTGTCAGAGAAGCTACCTGAAACAGCTGGATGACTCAGCAAGAAACAATTGGTTGTCAGAGTTTTTCAGTGTACAAAAGTTTTGATCAAGTTACTGCAGAAAGGCTCAAAAAAAATTGAAATTTGCAAACATTTAATATTGCCTGTTGTGCTGAATGAAGCTTTGAGACCAAAATAGTCTGTCATGCAGGCAAGCATAGAAATTATTTTTATATGTTATCTGAATTTGCTTTTAATTAATTTGTACTTAACCTGTACGCATATGAAAGTAGGTGATTATCTGTGTGCACAAAATCAGTATGAAGGACAGAAGAAAGTTAAATTGCTTGGGACTTGACTTCCACTTAATCTGGATACTTAGCAGGGTGAAAATATGTATGTTCTGCCACTGGTATGAAGATGATCTATTCTCACTTTATTTCTGCTTTTTGTTGACAGTATAATGCTGAAGGATTTACTTAAATTAAAATTCCCTACCACTATTGTTTTTTCCTAGTCAACAGCAGATTGAGTCATTAATGTGAGTCATTGGCTACTTGTAGGATAGCTCCTGAATTAAAAGATAATTAGGATTGTTTTTTCCTGTGAGGATTTCAGTAAAGTGTGGGTGGGAAAAGAGCTGAGAACAAATAATATTTCTTTCTCATTGTTTGAGATCTATTATGTGAGAAATAGAGTTATCTTCTGGATGTACATCCTTCCACTGGCATGAAGCATGAGCAGATGGGAAGCTGATTTAGATTAGACACTTAACTTTAACTAAAGCTACTTAAGATGAATCCTTCTTTATTCCAGATCATTGAGATAAGTTTTGACCGAACATGGTCATGCTTAAAAAAATTTAGGGCTATATTCATGGAGCACAGGAACACTGCTTTTTACTAGCAGTTTTGTAACACATAGAGGAAAAACCAATTTTTTGGCCTTGTCACATTTTCCGTAATCAGAAACCACATTGATACTAGAAAGATAAGTTTACGTAGGTAAATAGAACTTCATATTTTTAAAATTCAAACAAGTATTACTAGGTTATCATCTCTACTTGCCAACATTAATATTTATTAGGTCTTCTTTTTAGAACCTACCC
Organism: Falcunculus frontatus; assembly: GCA_013398115.1. NCBI lineage: Eukaryota > Metazoa > Chordata > Aves > Passeriformes > Falcunculus > Falcunculus frontatus. Next base: position 1,307,846 of record VZRV01008493.1, on the reverse strand, counting down.
TAGCAACCAATATATTTTTCTTTTGGGGGGGATCATACTGACAAAGCAGACACACGGGCAGGTGTATTTACTCAGAATATGCAATTTAAACACAAACTTTTCTAAGCTAAAAGATGTCTTCAAAATTTTTTCAGACACCCATTAATAGTAAATGGGCATCAGTATAATCCTTGAGGCATGATTTTTTAGTTTTGATTGAAATAGGAAATAGGAAATGCAATTTAATGATGTCTCTATGGACAGAAGGATTAGGGCTGCAGGCAAAAAAAATTGACAACACAGGGATTTTCAAATGCTTGAACTGCAGAGGTAATACATTTTGTTCTTCTACCTGCTGGACTCATGTGTCTGATAAAAGTACTTACAACAGAGATATAGAAGGATAAAGACTACAGTCATCACCTGCAGTTCTTCCTGCTGGGTTTCCATGTACTACTTCATCTTCATCGAAGCAATCAGTTTACCACAGGGATGTCTTGTGGGGTTTTTTGTTATTCTTATTATCAGGTTTGAAATTTTACGTATTAGGGATCTAAATATTATGATCTTTTATTACACTACTATTTATTCTGGTGTCTGAAAGCTCTTCTAATTTGCTGATACGAGTATTTTGAAAGTGTTTTATTTTTGCTGAAACATGAAGTTTTTGGATACCAAGAACACTTGCAGCAGCTAATGTTTGTGATCAGGCTTATCCACTTAAATTCTTTCTGTTACTTTCATTTTGGTATTAATCAAACCTCATGTCCTTTTTGCATTTGTCTATTTTTTAGTATAATTTTCCTTTTTCAAACCAAAATAAGATTTTTTTGCTCAACCAAGGTAGCATAATGCAAGTTTTTGTTACACTGGTTTTTTGGGGTTTTTTTAATATAGATCTATATTTATAGGAACATATTTTGTGTTGGAGAGAAGTTGCAAAAAATTAAAATTCTGGTGTTTGAAATTTTTTATTATTTATTTCTTCTTTTATTTTTTAGTATTTAGTTCTATAAAGATTGCACACACTGAGCTTGCATGCTTAGATACTTTTCATTTAGTTTTGGATGAAGCAGTTTTGACATTTATCTTCATTGTCATTGTGCCAAGGGCAATTCATTTCATTTAATATCTTGCTGAAGAATGGAATGACAACAAGTATTGAAGTCAAGTATTAGACATGATACATACTGTGGTAATGAGTATTCCTGAGGCAACATTAATGAATCAATAATACTGTAGAGTACAAAAAGTAGGATTACTTTCCTTTAGAACACATACGACAATTTTTTTGTCTATTACCAATATGCAATATAGAAGTGATGCTGAGGGTCTTTCTGAGTGTTCATGAAACTGCATTTCCAGAAATAAATACTTTTCAGAGAGTGCTTATATAAATCATGATCATCTGAAGGCAGAATATGTCTACTGACAGTTAGAACTGAGAGTCTCAGTCTAACTGTGAAGCACTGAATCCCTGGCTTTTTACTCCTTGGAATCCATAATAGTTATTTCTTTGATTAGGGTGGTTTTCAGATAAATGTGGTTAGTGAGCTAATAACATAAGCAAACCACACTGAAAGAGGCATATTTTTAGCTCTGCTAAAGCACTGCTGAAATGCTGTGAGTGGAAAATGAAACAAATTTATTTATGAATGGATGAAAATTTATTTTTTGAACACATAAAGAAAATTTTACTTTCACCATAAATGGCAATATGCTTATCTCATGTAAGTACAGTGTCTGGCAACACAACCAAGCGCAGGGACTGGCAAGTTATTTGAAGAAAAGAAAAGGAAAAGAAGAAAAGAAAAGAAAAGAAAAAAGAAAAGAAAAGAAAAGAAAAGAAAAGAAAAGAAAAGAAAAGAAAAGAAAAGAAAA